>PPLI02000031.1:0-82159 GCA_003707745.2 Williopsis misumaiensis
GCAACACCTGGGGTAGCTGGTGTAGCTGCAGTAGCCGGTGTCTCTGCAACACCTGGGGTAGCTGGTGTAGCTGCAGTAGCCGGTGTCTCTGCAACACCTGGGGTAGCTGGTGTAGCTGCAGTAGCCGGTGTCTCTGCAACACCTGGGGTAGCTGGTGTAGCTGCAGTAGCCGGTGTCTCTGCAACACCTGGGGTTGATGCAGTAGCTGCAGTAGCCGGTGTCTCTGCAACACCTGGTGTAGCTGGTGTAGCTGCAGTAGCTGCAGTCTTCGCAGTAGCCGGTGTCTCTGCAGTGGCTGGAGTCTCTGCAACACCTGGTGTAGCCGGTGTAGCCGGTGTAGCTGGAGTCTTTGCAGTAGCCGGCGTCTCTGGTGTAGCCGGTGTAGCTGTAGTAGCTGGAGTCTCTGGTGTAGCTGCAGTAGCTGGAGTCTTTGCAGTAGCCGGGGTCTCTGGTGTAGCTGGTGTAGCCGGGGTCTTTGCAGTAGCCGGGGTCTCTGGTGTAGCTGCAGTAGCTGGAGTCTTTGCAGTAGCCGGGGTCTCTGGTGTAGCTGGTGTAGCTGGAGTCTTTGCAGTAGCCGGTGTAGCTGTAGTAGCTGAAGTCTCTGGTGTAGCTGCAGTAGCTGGAGTCTTTGCAGTAGCCGGGGTCTCTGGCGTAGCTGGTGTAGCTGGTGTGGTTGTAGTAGCTGGTGTCTTTGCAGTAGCCGGGGTCTCTGGTGTAGCTGGTGTAGCCGGAGTCTTTGGAGTAGCCGGGGTCTCTGGTGTACCTGGTGTACCTGGGGTCTTGCTGGATGATAACTTTGAGCTCACAAAAGAGGACGACGAGATCTCAGAACTTGAAGACTGAGAAGAAGAAGAAGAGGACGAGATCTCAGAAGAGCTTGAAGAGCTTGGTGTCTCTGATGAAGATGAGGACTCAGAGGATCTGGACGACTTTGATTTCTCTGATGAAGACGACGACTCAGAGGATCTGGACGACTTTGATCTCTCTGATGACGACGACGACTCAGAAGATCTGGACGACTTTGATTTCTCTGATGAAGACGACGACTCAGAGGAGCTGGACGAGCTTGGTCTCTGTGATGAAGATGAGGACTCAGAGGATTTGGACGACTTTGATTTCTCTGATGAAGATGAGGACTCAGAGGATCTGGACGACTTTGATTTCTCTGATGAAGACGACGACTCAGAGGATCTGGACGACTTTGATTTCTCTGATGAAGACGACGACTCAGAGGAGCTGGACGAGCTTGGTCTCTGTGATGAAGATGAGGACTCAGAGGATTTGGACGACCTGGATTTCTCTGATGAAGACGATTTGGACGACCTGGATTTCTCTGATGAAGACGACGACTCAGAGGATTTGGACGACCTAGATTTCTCTGATGAAGACGACGACTCAGAGGATTTTGACGACCTGGATTTCTCTGATGAAGAGGATCTGGACGACTTTGATTTCTCTGATGAAGACGACGACTCAGAGGAGCTAGACGAGCTTGGTCTCTGTGATGAAGATGAGGACTCAGAGGATTTGGACGACCTGGATTTCTCTGATGAAGACGATTTGGACGACCTGGATTTCTCTGATGAAGACGACGACTCAGAGGATTTGGACGACCTAGATTTCTCTGATGAAGACGACGACTCAGAGGATTTTGACGACCTGGATTTCTCTGATGAAGATGATTTGGACGACCTGGATTTCTCTGATGAAGATGACGACTCAGAGGATTTAGACGAGCTTGGTTTCTCCGATGAAGATGAGGACTCAGAGGATTTGGACGACCTGGATTTCTCTGACGAAGATGATTTGGACGAGCTTGCTTTCTCTGATGAAGATGATTTGGACGAGCTTGCTTTCTCTGATGAAGATGATTTGGACGAGCTTGCTTTCTCTGATGAAGATGAGGACTCAGAGGAGGATGAGTGGCACTTTGAGGGATCCGGCACCTTGATAATCTCAGTGACAACATGATCACTTCCAGTGGTGAAACGAGTCACTGTGGAGCAATCAGTGGTCACTGTTGTTGTGGTTGTAACAGTAGTTGGCTTTCCCTCACCTTCTCCACTACCACCTGCCGAACCACTCACTGGTTGCAGAGTTATGGTTGTGCTGTCTGAACCAGTGCCACCCCTGGCACAACGAACCTGGAGGTTGACAGTGACCTGATAGCTGTCATAGACTGCCACGTTACGCGTGGAGAAGGTAGAGAACCAGAAACGAGATCCAGCAGGAATGGCACCAAATGTAGAAAGGACGGCATTATTACCTTGCAACTGGTTTGAGCTCGAGATCGAACTGTATGCCAATGGGTAACCGAAGGGACTCAGACTGGAGGTTCCATAGGCCTCGGTGCTGTCCAGCTCAATTGAGAAACTGTCAGAGGAAATTGTGAAAGTGAAAGTTCCCGAAGAAATTCCCTGCCCGTTACAAATGTTCGAAGGCATCAAATAGTAGTAGAAAGTATCACCTCTCATGGTGATTCTGGACACAAAACGTCGTGGAGTGAGACTGACAGCATTGAAGGTGGCACTGTTAGACAGGTCACCGTTGAAGGTGATGGTGTTGGAGCCAGAGGTCCAGTGACTGGCAGCGTCAATTGTCTCAATGCGTCCACCAGCATCCATAACCACTGTGAATTGCACGGAACCAGAAACGGTGGAATAGGAGGAGAGATCGGCGGTGACTTGACAAGTGACGGTGGTCAAAAGTGATCTTCCACCGGCTGGATCGGAAGCACAAGAAGCGATTGTCGTACCCCCATCGGTGATGTCAAAGTAGTTGGTCAATTGACCGTTGGCAAGAATTCTCACCTGATAAACAAAAGGCATGTTCAAAGTGAATGTATCACCGGTGGCTGTAGTGGATGTATCAATAGTCCAAGACAGCGCAACATCCCACCAGTCGAATGGGGTCCGCTCTGTGGACTGGCTGTTCAGGGTGATGGAGTCAAAGCTAGTGAAGACTCCTGAGACTTCCTTTGCGGTAGCATAGGCGGCCAGCGTCAAGAGTGTGAGCACCCTAGGTATGAACCACATGTAGCGAATGATTTGGCCTTGTACAACTCAAAGAAGAAGAGGAATCGTTCCTCCATTTATACCTGTCTCTCTCTCAGGTCCCGTTCCGTTTCAAGAAGTGGTGTAGCAAAGAAGCTTCGCAATAGAAAGAAGCAAACTGTAATAGCCGGCAGACACTTGCTTGTGCGTGAATATTGTATTACCAATTTGGAATGGAGGTATGTCTCAGCAAGCATGTTGGGATGAATAAACTCTGGGACAAGCCGATCCGCCTTGGTCAATAAAGAGGACCACCATATCTTCCCTATGAGCATCTCTGCAAAGCCACACCGTGGCAGACTCAATTAGACCCCCTAGCGAACAGCGCTCCGCACAATTCATTGCGTATTCGCTAACGTCCTCTTGTGTGAGAGGCATTGTCTTTTGGCTGCAGGAGTCGCGCGCTATGCAGGAGATCTGATGCACGGTGCCAGTGAAGCGATAAATCGCAGCCGGATGAGACCACGGAGAGATGCTGAAGTGGAGGGTGAATGTGCAATGGAGCGGAATGTGGTCGTTGTTGAGTAGCCATGTCTGAAGCTAGGAAGCGTAAGCCAATTCCTGCGAGACTTTTGCCGACAGAAAAAATTGCCGGGTTTTGGCGTCGTGCAGTAATGCTGCTGATAATAAAGACTACAAAAATGGGGGGGGCTGGATTTCCATGCATCGCCTGTGGCGCGGGTCAAATTCCATCATGAATACGCTGGCATACCCAGTCGATTTTCTCCCTGGGGTCAACTTTGAGGGGACGAACGCAAAAACTCGTGAGAGCCTCTGTCAATGCTTGGTGGTAATCATCACCGACGCTTGAATAGGAAACCATCCACTTCAATCGTGACCCCAAGGGCCCCATCAGACCCCCCCCCCTGCTCCCAACTTGGGAATGACATTATGACATTATGACATTATTCCTGTAGCTCGGATAAAGTCGCTGTGCGTCAGATCCAAGCGTTATTAACTTATTTCTTCCACTTACCGAAGCAGAGTTTTACATGAAAGCGGGGGAGAAGGGTAATCAAGTGGTTCTAGAGCGTCAGAAATAGCACTGGGTGGGTGGGTCTGAGGCGTGTTCGTATTGTTCTATGCATGCAGCATGTGGACAGTTGAGTGGGTCTGTTGCGTTGGGAATGGCAGTGGGGTTACCCCGGCTTACGTTCAGTATGGTGATGATGTTTCACGAAAGTAATGACCCATCACCATGTACTCTTACTGTGTGTTACTGCGCAAAATGCGATAACCAGACTTCAGTTTACACAGTATCGAGTTGGTAATGTCGCCAACTTGACAGAACAGGTCGCAATTCTCGGTTCTGGGCCCACTTTTCAACTCTGAGGAACTTTATCCTGTCCCGAGCTCCGCACCGCGCTTTTCGCAGAGCAGAGAGGCCTTCTGTGCGAAGCGTCCAAGCAGTGGAAATCTAGAAGCTGGGCATAGGATATATATATACACATATATACACATATATTATATATACACACATATACACATATATACGCCTCTAATCCCAAATGTATGAATGACCTTATCCTGCGATGAGGACACAGCGGTGGGGATGATTTCCCTCGGCTGCTGCGACACAAGATCTCAGATCTGAATTCGGCCAAGAGTGGCCACATCTGGCTATTTCCTATTTTGGCCATATCTGGCAACTTCTCAGTTTTGACAAAAACTAGATTCATACCACCTTAACCTCATAGAAACTAACTTTGATCACAACACAGCGTATAACTTGTTGGTCTACAAAGACAATACGTGCTACGGTGCACCGTGCCTCTCCAGGTAAGATTGAGTCCAGTATGTCAGACAGTTATCAGTACACACGATGTACCGTTTCTTAAATAGAAGAAAGGTCGACGAATGAACATGTGCTTACGTGTACAGTTCGTACCCCATGCGCAGCATCGTATTTGTTAGTAGAAATGCATCAAAGTTTTCTAGGACAGATGAATTTTTGGAAGCTTAAAGCCAGAGTAAAAAAAACAGCGTCTGCTATCGTTCAAAAATCTTGTAGGAATTATATAGCAATGGAGAACGGTCCAGCCCTCTATTTTTGTTGGCTCTAGCACTAACAATAGGACCCAATTACGGCAAGTAATTATCCAAACATTGCGTTACGGTAGAAAGCACGTGATGCCTGATTCCCTGAACTTAGGACGTTGAGATGGGATCACCTACAGATGGGGATATTTGAGATATGACATATGAGGCTCTCACGTCACGTCAACGCCTCATCCAGACACGTTGCAACCGGGGTAATATCTGCATAGTCACTTAAAAGGCGCAGGGTACCTTTCCTGGGTGCTAGCTGTAGGCAGTTTCGCAGGGACCAAAAGATCTCACCAGCCCAAAAGGGCTGGACCGGTTTATTTGCCATTGCAGCTGAACAACCTAACAGGGATAATCTCATGCCGATGTTTCTCCCCTGAAGCTATAGAGACGTACTGAGCATTTCCAATACTGACAGAGACCAAGCCAAGCGGCAACGTAAGGAGATGTCTTAGAGATGACAGAGATAGTGACGAAAACTTGGTAAGCCGTCGGCTTGCCGCCTGGAGTCCTCTCTGTATTTTGGGTATATGAACAATTTAGAAGTGGTTGGGCACCCATCAACAATTCTGATACAATTCGGACTCGCCTATTCTTTGTCAAATCTGGCATGAACATAATTGATAAAACCCCGAAAATGAAATTTGCTGTCTGTAGGAAGCTGACGCGTAAAGCGACTGACGCGAAACAAAAGATCTACTTTTGGGAAAAAACAGTCTAGCGGGAGGTATGGTGTTGGTCATAGTTCCACCAACTGGCAACTTAGATGCTATACCCATGGAAAGATTACCAAACGATAGTCGTGGATGAGTAGTTCACTGTTCTACATTGCCCAGTCCTAATAGGGATTCGGATATCCGGCGCCCAGTCCTAACATTAGTGTGACCTTGTTGATTGTTCGCCAGTCGAATTAGTATTGATGCACCCGGGCGCATGGATTTCAAACCCCATACTAAAAAACGCCGAACGTGCATGGATTACACAATAGACTGGAGAGTGCTTTTGCTAGATGGCTTCCAGGCTCTGTGTTCCCATCATCCATGGCATGGAGTGAGCGCTCGGGCTCGGGCTGGCTGGATAAGCTCTCAGTATGTGTTTTTGATGTTGGTGTTTTTGTGGTTGGTGCTTTTGTGGCTGGGTTCTTTGCGAGCTTCAGAAGAAGATCAGCTTCTCCCTCATCCCATCTCATCAGGGTGGTCCGCATAAGCCTACTAAGCCTGGTAAGTCATGCCTAGATTCAGCAGACATGGTCTGGTAAGCCATGTCCAGTATCAGTGGGAAACTGGGGGATCTTGTCATCTTGACAAAGGGCGTGTCTGGTAAGCCATGCCCAGATACAACGGATGTGGTCTGGTAATCCATGTCCAGTATCAGTGGGAAACTGGGGGATCTTGTCATCTTGACAAAGGGCGTGGTCTGGTAAGCCATGCCCAGATACAACGGATGAGGTCTGGTAATCCATGTCCAGTATCAGTGGGAAACTGGGGGATCTTAACAATGGGCGTGGCCTATTGCCTGGTAGGCCATGCTCAGATACAACGGATATGGTCTGGGAAGCCATGTCCAGTATCAGTGGGAAACTGGGGGATCTTGTCATCTTGACAAAGGGCGTGGTCTGGTAAGCCATGCCCAGATACAACGGATGTGGTCTGGGAAGCCATGTCCAGTATCAGCGGGAAACTGGGGGATCTTGGCCTATTGCCTGGTAGGCCATGCTCAGGAGTCCGATACGACGGGTATGGCCTGGTAAGCCATGCTCAGCATCAATGCGTAACGAGCACTGCCTGGAATGCCTACTATGAGCGGCAGTGTATAAGCTGGAAGTGTCACTTTTTATCATACGGTAACCCGGGGCCTCGGCGGGGTTGCCCGGTGGGGAGAGACTCGAGAGACGGCAGATGTGGAGGATCTGGGGAGGTTTATGTAGACAGGACTTGTAGTAGTATGTTGGAGTTGCCTAGCCGTTGACATCGGCAGGCGGCCGGAGCAAAAACACACCCAACTGCAGCACCTGAGTTTTGCCTATGGTCACCCACTATATATAATATGACCACTATATCAGGCCAGGAACTAATGAACTGCTGCAGGGCAATTGCCAACTTGTCTCGTTGTAAACAGTAATTCCTGAGATTAGTGTTTTTCCCGGAGAATGGAGTGAAACATGGCTACAGAACTTTTGGCCGGATACCTGTGAGATAAAATTAATTTCAGAAAACATGGGCAGGTTGGTCTATGCCTTAAAGTTCCCACCATATAGCACTACTAAACCAGTACGATATAATAGTATTGGAAGACCAAATAGGAACTGAGGCCTCCTCCATATTAGTGCCGACATTGCATAAGCAGACTGCTGTAGGAAAGTAATATACTAGTAGTACTGGTACTAGCGAAAGAAAGGAGATTGGATGCAGGCAAAGCTAGGAACAGTGGCCCATTACCTGTAATTCCAAGCCACAGCCCAAGAGCGCAGGAAGCATTTTGCAGCCCCATTATAGGGGCATTTGCAGTAACTCTGAGCACGGACAACAACGACACTCTCATTGGGGTTATTCCACAGATGCTCGGCCCTGGCTGCACACAGCTTACCCTAGCATTAGTAAAAAATTAAAATACTGTCAGTGGTCGGAGTTATTCCTGTTTTCGTCCTCCAGCCCTACTGGTTTCCCGGACAATAGAGCCAAGATCCCGTCATCGACGGTCGAAATTTGTTACGATTTCGTCCAGATGGACCGCTCAGAGTCGGACAGGAGTCATGCTTTGAACCTCAGTATGGCAACATTTCGCTGTGGGCTCGTTCTCTTTGTGCTAATGCTGATGACAAACTCTCATCGGCAGATCAGAATTTCACCGCCGCTCAAACCGTCGTAGGGCACTAGCAAAAAAACAGCGAACTGATTCCTTCCCTCTCCATCATCCAGCTCACATCTGCAAACCAAAGACAATGGCATCCAACCCACCAGGAGCTTGCTGCGCACAGACCAACATTCACGGTTAGTACAACGCAATTGCTTTGCTTACAGGTAATCTAACTGTTTCAGAGGGAACTCCAACTGGAACCCACGTTGACCTCTTTGGACTCGACACCTACGTCGTCGGTGAGGAGAAGGGACGCGTCATTGTGATCATCACGGATATCTTTGGAAACCGCTACAACAATGTTCTCCTTCTTGCTGATCAGTTTGCCAAACATGGTTATCACGTTTTGGTACCTGATATCTTCAATGGTGACAGCTTTATCGAGGGCGGTAGTCTTGAAGAATGGCTCCCATCACATCTCACAGAGGTCACCTCTCCAATTATTGATGGATTCTTTTCTCAGTTGAATGCTTCGGGTAAGTTTGACTTCATCGGTGCTGTTGGTTATTGCTTTGGAGGCAAGTATGCCATCCGACAGCTCGCTAGTGGGAAATATGCAACTGCTGCCGCCGTTGCTCACCCTTCGTTTGTCACAATTGATGAAGTGGCTGCTGTTACCAAGCCTTTGATCATCTCCGCTGCAGAAGTTGACTCAATCTTCACCGTTGAGTTGAGACATCAGACTGAGGCCAAGTTGACCGAGATTGGTGCTACCTACCAGCTGGACCTCTTCTCCAAAGTTTCCCACGGTTATTCTGTCAGAGGAGATCTGACTGATTCTTTTGTCACTTATGCCAAGGAGAAGACCTTAAACGATCATGTTCAGTGGTTCAACCTCTTCTAGAATCTCCCGCAGTATAGATAGAATAGAATAGAATATATGGCTACGCACAATGGAAATGCCGATTGAATGGCTATACGAATGACGGCTGAAGTACAGTTCAAATTTCAATGCGGCCTGTCACCGTTCCCTTCGAGTCCGGCGAAGCGACATTTTGTCCACGGTGCAGTCTGCTGGACGCGTTCGCGTAGGGCTGCAGATGACCCAGACGGGGATTCGAGAAGGTTTTGATGCAGCGAACAAAGGAAGATCCCATGGACTGACTATGGGAGGATCTTGGAACAACAAGTTACTACATAATTAAGGAGCAGCTAGTGGAACAAGTAACACCCTCTGAGGCGCCATAAACCACAGCTCCAGCCCACCTGAGTGCTCATTTAGTCCCCCCTGTTTTCCGGCTTCCGCCTCGGAGTAATTTTTTTCCGTACGTTCCTTGCAAAAGGAATGCGCAGAAAAAGCGCAGATCGGTTGAAATTGGATAAGGTGCAGCATATGGGTCGATCTGTATTGTACCAGAGCTGGACAGCGTACGGATGCATCATGCGAGATCGGAGACCGAGACCGGCATCCCCTGAACTGTAGTCTCTTGCGGGTCTCTTTCATTGGACCTCAATCCTACAATGACATGTTTGGCACATGTATATTCCACTGATAAACTACGTGATTTGAGCTCGTACAGTGTCCATTCAATATTTCCATACCAATCAACTCTCACTCCGACTCCCATCCTCCAATTTGACACTCTTAATGACGCTCTTCATCATGTCAAAATCCAACTCTCTGGCCCTCTTTGACGACCTCTGAGTTTCCTCAAAGCATGAATAGTGGAAAACACGACCCTGTCTCTCCACTGCACCATCCCAGATCCATTCTCCAAGATCATCATCAAATTTGGCACGCAGTATCTCTTTACACACTGGGCAGAGGCAACCCATGTCCGCATCGGTCGGTACTATGACGTAGTGACGTTCCTGCTTGGGCTTCTCAGCCTCCTTATGAGACGCCTCAACGGCATCCACCGACCCAAGCATCTCTTCATCACGGAACTGGACAAACTCTTCATCATCAAGATACCAACTACGACTTTGCACTATGGACCCCTCACGGACCTTCTTGTTGATTCTAAAATGCCAGTCCAAATGCTTCCGTGATTGTGCCTGGCCTTCAACGGTGTTGGTGAATCGTTTACCACAAGTTCCACACTTGTTAGGCTTTGCCGTCACCAAAAGTGTTGTGTAGGTGCCTGATGGATCCATGCTTAAAAACTTCCCGCTAAGATCAAACTGTGATAATTCCTTCTCCAACATTGATAGTGCTGGCTCTGGTTGTGGTGTGGCGGATTTGGAACCCCGTTGTAGGAGCGAGCTAAGCACAGATGCAGACGGCACTTTCACAGTTGGCACGAGGGATGATGAAACCACCGGTGTCACGGGTTTAACGAGTCCATGTTTCTGTAATGAGCTCAATAGGGATGACAGGTCATTGGTGGGTGGTGTCGGAGTCTTACCAGGTTGGTTCATGTTCAATATGTTCGTCAACATGCTTCCCATCGCATTACTGTTGGTGTTAACCGCAGTTGAGGGCTTATTAGCCTGTTCTGTAGGCTTGTTATTTTGCATCGTGTTGAAGATATTGTACAAATTTGGTTGTGGTTGCGCCAATGGTGGAGTTTTTACCACTGGCGAATTCACAGTGGGGGACCGTATTGGCGGAGTCTCCCTGAGCTGACGCTCCTCAGACCGCGTCATGTCCTCCAATTGGTTCTTAACCCCCAACAGCGCATCCGGGGTCATTCTCTCATTCTGCAGGGCATATTTCAACTGTGTAATAATTTCAATCTTGGTCTGTATTGTTTTGTCACCTGGTGTAAGTGCAGCACGTTGGTTGATCAGATATAGAAGCCTGTCAACTGTACCTAATAGCATTGGCACGCTCACTTGTGGCCGAGAGGAAACCTGCTGATATATGCTCGTAGCCTTCACCAGGAATTGCTCAATCTTTTGCACTGGTTCTTCTGGGAACAATGGTAACCCACTCGATGTCTTTGCATTCTTCCAAGTCTTAAAGAGATCGATGAACTTCTTCCTTGTCTGGTCGTCAACCAAAAGATATGCCTCTCTGAAAGTTTGATAGAGTCTTTGGCCAAAAAGCAGTGTGTATGGAGATCCCACATTCTTGGAGATCGAATCAAGGAGGTACAAAGCAAAGAGCTTATGATGCGGTACGGCCTGGATGTTAGTAGTGTTACTCAAAGAAGTTATGAGCTAAAGTGTCTTTTACTCACCTTCTCGATCCTCTTCTCTACAGCTTTCGTGATGTACTCAGCAGCGTTGATATTCTCGTGGGCTAGGATCGTCAGGCTCGAGATGATCGGCCGGGAGTTGTTCGTCAGATCTGTCAGCGCCAGGGCAAAGTCCTCGCCAATGTTTTCCAGCTCCTTGGTGGTGTCCATTATATAAACCCAACACAACCAGAAAGTAAGGAACAACTCAAAAGTCAACGTCAATCAAGGCTATGCAAGTGCGTACGAGTAGACAGTGTGGTATAGACAGAATACACCCACACAAATAGTCCAACAGCCAGTCGAACAGCAGAGCTTTCAAACCCCTGGTTGTCAACGTTATGGAGTCAAAGTTCAAAGGCGAAACTTTTGGGCGCCGGTGAGAAATTCGTGGTTGACAGTTACGTAAGCAAACAGGCACACACCCTCCCTCCCTGCATTTGTAAGTTGACGTGGCCATTGATTAGTAGAAAGAGCGACAGGGGTCCCAAAACGATGAGGGTATATCAGAGATACTGATGGCCGAGTTCCAAGCAACCCCAACAACACACGTGAAAGCTAGTAGCACAAAACGCAGATATACCTTAAAGACGCTTCAGTCTTTCGAAGCTCCCTGTAATTTGATCCATCAATGAAAACAACGGCGTCTGGAACTGAGTCAAGACCTACGATTGTTCTGACGACATTTTGATATCCAATTAACCTCTCCGGAGTGAAGAGTCTGGCGTCATGACGGACAATGTGGTTAAACTTCTCCCAGATGGCAAAAAGAATCACCTTAAGAATTTCCGTGGCGCTTGCCTAGAGAGCGGAAGAAGCGAGGATCGTGTTTGATATCCAACTGCATTACTGGATAATGCGGCTTGACTAGGAGCATGCAGAGAGCTTCACGGCCATCAGAAAGGGCGAATGCGCGGCGCTTGTCAAGGGGTATGGCGTTGATATCAAAAGTCTGGTGCATCTAGTTGATTTATGCTCTACAGAACCTCAAGTTCATGGTGGCAGTAATTGTCTCGCATCGCTTCCCAATTGAAGTGGTGGCGGGTGTCTCTTGTACTCGGTGACTCTGGATCAGCTGGACCAAACAAGAGTTCGTCGTGTTCGTCCATGAAACCAAGGCCTGCGTGCATTATCTGCTGCAGGTTGAGTTCATTGGGAGCAAGAGGTCTTGGGTTCATTTGAGATGTCGGAACATGGCACAGCACAACCCTGGCGTCAAACATTTTTGAAGGGTGCTACGTTGTCCTGTCAAACAAGATTACCCCTTTCGGCCTAGTGTCAGATACAACTACCGCGAACTCGTATTGTTTCGCAATATTTACGAAAATAGCGCAAATGGGTTCCCGCAGCCCTCTAATATGTAGAAGGGGGAACGTATCCAGCCGAGACCATGCGTACTATGTCATTTCGGGCCTGGCCACATCATGAATGTTTCAATGGTAATAACTTATGAGCAGTCGACGAGGAGCCTGGCTGCTATTTGCTAGAAGGTTCATATCCCGTCGCGATGGGTGGACTCAGGAATGTGGGACATCGGAGAGATCACATGACCAATTACATGCTCAGTCACGTGACTGATCGAGCTGCTCATGACGGGGTCTAGAGGATATTCAACGTGACGCCATTAGTCAATGCCCCGTCATGTACGTCACTACGTAGTCACCATGCCATGTAATCATACAATGCAGTTATATACTAACAAGCCAACACACGAACATCTAGAACACACCGTAGCTTCAATCCTATGTACAGCTCTATCAATTTAGTAGCCCAAGCACTTGAGGATATCGGACCACACTTTTGTTGGCTTCTGGGAGGCATCGATTCCAGACCAGATACCAGCCTTCTTGTAGTAGTCAACGATTGGCTCCGTTTGGCTGTGGTACGAGACCAATCTCTTGGTCAATGCCTCAGCGTTGTCATCAGATCTCTGCACCAATGGCTCACCTGTGACGTCGTCGGTCATGGCGCTCTTTGGTGGGTTGAACAGCTTGTGGTAAGATCTACCAGAGGCTGGGTGCACCAAGCGGCCGGTGATTCTGGCAACAAGAAGCTCATCGTCAATCTTGAGCTCAACAGCCTTCTCCAACGGCTTGCCGGACTCCGACAGCATCTGGTCTAGCTTTTCAGCCTGTGGGATGGTTCTTGGGAAACCATCAAGGATGAATCCAGTCTTACACTCCGGGTTGCTAGCAAGCTCAGCCTTGATCATGTTCACCATGATGTCGTCAGAGACGAGTCCACCTTGGTCCATGATCTTCTTGGCCTCAACACCAAGAGCGGTCTTTTTGGCAACCTGGGATCTCAGCATGTCACCAGTGGCCAAGTGACAGGCACAGAATTTTTCCTTGAGGCTTGGAGCCTGGGTTCCCTTTCCGGCACCAGGTGGGCCGATGAGCACCATACGGATAGATTTTGGTACCACTGGAACGAGGCCAGCCTTCTGCTCGAGGTGCTGGATGCGATCTTGGAGCGTGTGAACGAGCTGCTTGAGGTCTTCGATGTTGGACATGTTGTGCTGTTCGACGGTGTAGGGGACGAAGTGGGAGAAGTGTCGACGTTTTTTGGGCCAGCTGTCATTCGTCCGGTTTTCTCCTTCGAAGCGACGGGGGACGAGAGACGGGGCTCTTAACGCTGATTTCGAATATTGGGATGTTTCACGGAGTCTGCAACCGCACCCTGAGAATCACCTTAGGAGAAAGGCGCGTGCATGCGAGTATGTGTGCCTACCGGGCATGGTGAGTACAAGGAGCAATAAAAGGGCACAGAACTGGCCAAGTGGGCCGGTTCAAGCAGCATAGAGGCACATGGTGAGTTTGGCTGATATGGCTGACTCACAGAAAATGCAGGTGCTTGAGAGCACTTCAATGCTCTTGTGACAGGCATACTCACCTTTGCATATCGCGTATCCACAGGGAGCACCAACGGCCCCGATTTCGATTTCGACTCGTACGATTATGAGGACAGGGATGGCTATGATGATTACGATGGGTTCCGTGGTAGCTTTCCCGCTGTCATTTGTGGTTGTGCTGTTGAAGAGGCGGAGCAAGGCTCAGCAGTAGTACAGGGCTCAGCGGAGTAGGGCTCAGAAGCACAACGACCGCCAACTCGTGTTAGTTTTGGGAAACGCAGATGGCATGTCCGGTGTAGAGGTCTACACTGTTGACGACGTTAATCCATTGGCGGTGGGTTGTGCTAAAGTACCCCATCGAGGATATCATCTCAGACGAAGTGTGGCACAATTTATACCCAATCGTCCAATATTTCACCAACATTTCTTCTACTGTGTCGCGTCCAAAAAATGCCGTAAACTCATCTAAACTTGTGCTCGCTGCCATCGCTAGAGCTTTGCTCTTCCTGATCGTACAGAGTGGAGTCGTTCGTAAATGTAAACTCGTCTGGGTTCGTGACACGAAGCGTCTTTTGATTATCCACCCGAGCATCGGGCAGGGATCCATTGCTTAATCTCTTACGCCCATTCTCCTGTGCAAAGAAGGGCACTGGCGGGATCTGTGTGTTGAACGCATCCGTGGAGCCGAATGCGTTGTTGTAGAAGTCCATCTCATTGTGCACCGGTTTTTCAGTCTGCTCGTGATCCTCATCCTCGTGCTCGCTATTGCGACGGCGAAGGAAGAAGATCAATAATGCACCAAAGACCAAGAGAACACCGACAATGGCACCCACAGCAATACCTGCAATAGCACCCTTGCTGAGGCCCGAGCCAGAGGATCCAGCAGATGATGAGGGTACACCCGAGGAGCTCGGAGCTGATGCGGTTGCAGAAGACGACTGCGTCTGTGTGATGGTGGTTGCGCTTCCATGTGAGGCAGTGATAATGCTAGTAACCACCGACACGGCAGTGGTGTCAGCTACCGACTGTGATGTCGATGACGTTTCGGAGGAGCTGGTTGAGCTTGTTCCCGTGGATTTTTGTGTGGATGGACTTGTTGTTGATGCGCTTGTTGTTATTGTTGTTGATGCGCTTTTTATTGTTGTTGATGCGCTTTTTGTTGTTGTTGGAGCGCTTGTCGACGTGGATGAGCTCGAGGTTGTGGATGAGCTCGTGGTGGAACTGGAACTTGAGTTCGAATCTCCCAATGGGCTTGTGTCCTCGCTTCCGTTGGACATCACTGTGAGGTAACCGTCACCACCACAGATCTCAGAGGGAAACCCCTGGCATGCAACGTTGCAGTTCGAGCTGCTCACCGATTCGACATCAGAGGGCAAGTCGTTAGAGCAGTAGCACGTCGAACCATCGAGCGTGGCTGCAACGGCAAAACCTGAGCACTGCTCCTCGCAGTATGAATTGGTCTGGTATGTGTAGGTGCCTTTGGATGTCAACACGCTCTGGAGCGACGAGAGCGAGTAACAGCCCTTGCTCGAGTAGGCAGAAGCCAGGGGTGCCATCAACAGTAGCACAGCGTGAGGCAGCATCCGGGATCTGTGTCGAGAAGTGAGTGTGGGAGTGCCTTCACACGAGAAAGAGAAAAGGAAAACAACAGCTGAAACATCCGCTGTTTTCCTGGCTCTCGGGTTTTTTTCTCCGCAGTTACTGGGGCAACGGGATCGGCGTGTTATTGCAGGAAGGGACGGAAATACTCTGCCCTGTTTGGAACGGTGGCAGGGATGGCCGAAGCTACTCAATGGTATGAAGGTTAGCTTTGCGTTATACAGATCTATACACCGCCCCCATTTAGCATCCATGAGACCCCATCGTCAGATCCGGCAGTTGCGGCCATTCCGCCCCCATGCGACATTTCCAAAGTGCGCGTCCTGGACGCGCAGCTGAGGCTTCGCTCACGGCAAAGGGGCGTGGCTCGGGTCTAGAACGACAGCCAAGATGGACAGGTTCAAACTCCAGTGATCTGAGCCCGTGTCAATGGAACAGCGATGGCGACTCACTGAAGTCCGACACAACGGAATCATGCGTATGCTTTCACCTTGCGTGTGTACTAATACACCTTCACTACACATGCGCGTCACACTGGAATGCTAGAAGAAACGCGATCCAACGCGCGCACGAGCCTCCCTGATAGACTCGGTTACAACAGGATCATCGTTCATCTCCTCAATCCGGTCCAGCAGTGCACCATCACGCCTCTTAACGGCCTCCTCCACCACTTTGGCCAATTCTTTCAACCTGAACAAGATCTCGACTTTGGCATCAGATTCCACATTTAGCGTATTCAATAACCGCATTGCAAGCCGCTTCTCCCCACTCTTGAGACAGCGGTTGATGATCGCTTCTGGATGTAGCCCGGTTTTCGTTTGTAACGCCCAGGAAAGGAGCTCGTCCCATCTCTGAGTCTGGCAATAGTGCTCCAGTTTGAGATACGCTAATTTGCGATCATTAAACTTGAACTTCTTCACCACCTGGCTCACTCTCGATGTCTGCGATAGCTTTAACAATGCAAGTATCGTCTCTGAAAGACTCTGCCCAGTGAAATCAATGTTGAACTCTGAGGTGAGCTCATCTTGGATATCCATCAGCGACTGCTGTCGCTCCAATTGCTTTGCGACGGCCTGGTTCCTTTTCTGGTAGATCTCCAACGCTGACTGCACCGACAGTCTAGTGATATTGTTCAGTTGGTAGTTCGCCAAGTCCGCCAATCTGTCAGCCTGGTTATAGAAGTCATGTATCAATTTCTCGTCATGTAAGTTGAAGTATTCAAACACATTGGCAGCAGTCTTAGAGTTATTCAGCAGCTTGAAGAATTGTGGATATGATAGTGTCGATTTCAACACCAGGAGTGTCTCTAGTATCAGATCAATATCCTGTGAGTCCAATGCCTTTGTCAATGCTAGACCGTGCTCCTCCATCTGTAACAGCAATGGAATCTGCTTAGAGAATAACGACTCAAAATTGATCAAGATCTTGGCCAGGTTAAGACGACCTTCTTGGAAGGCAACGGATGATATCTTGGCGAATGAAATATACCTGTTATCGTTCACAGACTGGAACTTGGTAATGATCGATTTTGAAAGCTCTTCATCCTGCACGTTGCTGTACTTGATCTTGGAACAGGCCCAATTTATAAACACCAGGTCCAATGGGAGCCTGCAGAACTGAGCGATTTGGTAACTCTCGGTGAATTTCTGTCTCTTGAGCAAAAGCTGTATCACCTTGGTGATCCCCAACTTCTTGAACTCGTGATAAGTTAAGAATAAGTCAATGTCCGAATCACGGATCAAATTCAAAATCCTTAGCTCATCACACAATTCCACAAACTCTGTTACCACCCGTTGTTTACTCTGTTTCATCTCCATTTCTGCCTTTCCGAAACTGGCAGCCTTGAGCAGCTTCTTTTGCCAATATGGATCAAACTCATCCTTGGCCGCTTCTAAACATTGAATAACAGCGGTGTATAGTCCATCACCAATGATCTCCAGATTATCATTTGTCTTGGGGGAATGTCTCATCAATTTCTCCAAGGCATCAATCAAGATGGCACTCTTCGCTCGACTACCAATCTTGAAGCAATCCACCGTAGCACCGTGGACTTTACTGAGGTACTCAAATCTTCGAGGTGTTAGTATACTCAATCCATCGGCGTCGCATGACACGATACACGGTTCATCAAGGAAGAACTCCAAATCACCACCTGGCGCTACCAGTCTGATCACGTCAGGATATGTCATCGAGACGGCATCACTACCGCACCATGTGATTGAGGTCGGTCTCTCACAAGGCCATTGCATCAAAACACGGTCGAACTGAGCACTGACGATGCTTAAACCTTTATCATTCCACAGTGAGATGAGCTTCCCGTTAGAGCTCGCAGTTATGAGGCGAAAGGGTCCATCCAGGGACACCCGCGTCACGCTTCTATCAATACGATACACCTCATTTTCAAATGCGGCATATATGGTCTCACCAACTATGCACCAGTCATTGAACTTTCCCTGTATGCTAAGGTCCTGTATGACAACTTTCCCCAATCGGTTCATCCTGAGAATCTTTCCCTGTGAAAGCACAATAAGTCCCCTTGTGCTAACACCCCATGCTTGTACACCGGTCAATGAAGTATTGTGGCCCAGTTCATACTCATCAAAGTCACCTTCAAAAGTGTAGTACCACCTCACACGGCCATTGGATAACAACACGCATAGGTCTTCATTATACCATTGAAGTCCAAGAATCCTCCCACTAATTTGATGGTTCCATGGGATCGATGTTATGAGCTGTCCCGATGGTGTGTATATCTCTATGGAATCGACAAAGACGGCAATGGTCCGTGTCGACGATATTGCAGTGAGACGTGGGATGGCATTGAAGGACCACTGGAGTGTGTAGAGCTCCCTTGTACGATAATAGACGTCCTTTATCCGTTCCCAGCCTAGCGAGGGAGAGCTCATCGCGTCTGACAGCTCAGCGTTGTAGGCTTCAATCAGTTGTTTCCTCAACAGACTGGCTTTTGAGGCTGGAAATTGCCAAACGGTTGTCGCTGCTGGTGGCGTTGTGGGCTCCCACCAAAGCAAAACAAATTTCGTGATCATAAAGAAGAGCACCGCCAGAGCATCACAGAGACAATCCAGAGGGGCAGCGTTTCTAATGACATACATCACGCTCATATCAAATGATGCCTTCGAGTTCATCATCACCACAGAGGCGGCGCAGGTCAGTGGAACGCTGCGAAACATGCTGCAGTCCACTTTCAAAGAGACCTCTGAGCGTCGTATACGGCTCCATGAGTTTGATGGCCGTGTGCTAGGTAAAGTTGTGGAATACCTTTACTACAACCTTAAGTACAAGGACTCCATGGATGTGCCCGAGTTTGATATTCCGGAGGAAATGGCGTTGGAGTTGTTGGATGCTAGTGACTTCCTCGATGTATAGAGAGTGCTACTTACAGAGACAAATTGAATGATATGGTTGGATTGATTAAATAATATGGAACTGTACCTCCTTGCACTGCGTAGGCAATGCTGTTACGGGGCAATAAGGGCACTTGAAACTTGATCCGTTCTTGCTGAGGTTCCACATTGCTTGCTTAGATATAACATGGTGGCATGGCAATGACATTGCAGGGTTCTCTGCTGTGGTTTCACACTTTGTCACTGGACAAATATACACAGCATGGAACTTGAGCTGTTCTGGCAATGGCACCTCAAAGGGCAGTTCATCCGTCGAGGACCAGTCCAGCTGTGTAAGGGCTTTGATCCTTTGAAACTTGTCAAAATATGGCAAGGCAATGTGTGCACTCAACAGGATCGTGGATAGGGTAGATTCAAAGGAGAAGCCAATATGTGAGCAGAACTGTTGGGAGAAAAGAATCCCCAACTCTGACAGGTCACTCTCATTCCAAAGTGGCGCATTGTGTGGATATATTAACGATGCAACAAGCTTGGCCGTATCTTTCAAGTTCGTCTCATCTTGTAACATCCCAGGAAACCATCTCTTGCCATAATCGTAAGCCTTGAATACCTCCCCTTTGGAGCTGTACTGGAGAAATTGCAGCCTATGGGTCATGAACTCAAGTTCTGTACGTTTGGCATTGGCACTCATCCATTCAATTAGAGGCTCAAGGTCTCCTTGCATGATACACTCCAGGATCCTATTCTTCTCTCCAAACTGCGTTATCAAATCGGATCTACCAACGTCTATCCCCAAATCGCCCTCCCTTAGTAGATGCAACCTGATGGCGTTATCAATCACGGGGGTCATCTCCCTTGGGATTTTGTATAAATGACAGTTCTCAATGAGGGGCTCCACCCTATCCAATGCCTTTGCGAGTTTGTTGATCGAGCTATTGGAGGACTTGAGGTTCTTCCTGGTGTCTTTCTCCCATTGCTTGGTGAGTTCATCAATCTGTGACAGGTCCTCCAACGTCTCCAGCCGTGCAATCAGTGACTGAGTGGCTGCGATGTGTCCACTGATACGCTCAGCAGAGTCAAACTTGGCCAACTCTGCATTCAAATGTGGAAGTAAGGACATTGTGTTCGACAAGCGTGCAGACCAGGGCCTCTTGTGCCTCGGTAAGTACCCTGATAAGTGCTTAAAGCTGTATCAATGATTGCTTATTTAGATTGGTGTCCAGGTGTCCGGGTGTCTGTGCTATATACACCAGCTGTTTCCTGCCATATTGAGCTCTACAGGGGAGTATCGGTCCAATTATGCCGAAGCCAAGATCGGCGATACGGTTTGGAGGGCGGAACTGCCATGTTCTGGAGTTTTATTTAATCGATGACCAAGGGTGACACAGCTTCCGATCCAAGTGCACGAACATCCCCGTTCAAAATACGTAGTAGGTACTTCATGTCATTCACCATTCGTCATCCCTTCCTCTGTCTTCCTCCTAGGCAGCGGTCAATATGCGCTGCAAATCTGTTACCTGCGATCTTTCGCATGCAATTTTGACACTCAAAGTACCTCGCACTGTCCGGTACCTTCTCATTGCCGAATATATCTCTCCCCGGTGTCTGATGGTATGCGTTCCTCGTTATCAGCTCCGTGTTGGGCGTTGTGTTACGTGAGGTTGCTGGGGTCTCGGTCGTCTGTGCTGGCTGTAGTGCCGGTGGTGGCTGTAGCGGTCCGAATTGAGTACGGTTCACCTGTTCTTGCAGTAGTGTCTCCACGAGTATTTTATGCGTGATTGAGTGCAAAACTGAGTTGTAGATTGCCACCGAGGCCTCTGAAAGTGTGAGATCCGCCATGTCTGACGTCAATTCCGTGCTGTCCAAAATGTGTTAATTTTCAGAACGTCCGTTGATCTGGTTGATCTCCACAGTGTAACTCTGTAACGGACCCCCGAGAGAGCTCGGAAGGTTCCAAAATCTGAACTATGAAAAAAAAAAATACAGGCATCAACAACGCCAAACACCACTTACTACTCACGCAATGAGTTTCAGAGGCCGTGGCAGAGGTAGTGCTGGCTTTTCCAACGATAGAGGTAATGCTGGACAGCAACTCCAGCTGGCGCAGGACCAACAGCAGCGGAATTCAGTCGCCGTTGAAGTCCGTGGCTGGCAAGGTGGGTCGAAAGAGGATGTCGTCTCATTCATCTCAAGAAAGACGAGGATCGCCCTTGTGAACTCCACAGTCGAAGGCGACGCAGTAGTTGGATACGTGCGGACACAGGTGGATGCCGACCAGCTCACGACCTGGTCTGGTGTACGGTTTGCCGGTGGTGCGCTTAAATTCACTGTGCGCTCATCCCAGACGTTAAATACCATCGAAATCCTCAAGGGTTTTTTGCACAGACGGTATAATGCACAGATGAAGATGCTTGATCTTGGAAATCTGGCCAGTGATCCCGAGTTGCAGGCTCAAGGAGCCTTTGCTTCGATAACCACACAGTCAAAGATGTTCCCAGCGTTGATGAAACTCGCCTCACAGCAGAACTTTGTTGTTGAAAGTATAAACCTAGCTGATAACCAATTGGAAGACCTCAGTGCAGTCACATCATTGGCACAGACGTATCCACAGTTGTTGAACCTCTCTTTATCCAACAACAGGATTACCAAACTACGCTCTTTAGAAACCTGGAAGAACAAGTTCAAGAGCTTGCGGGAGTTGATCATGGCGAACAACCCAGTCACATCGGACCCATTGTACAAAGACGAGGTATCCAAGACTTTCCCACGTCTCATCATCCTCGATGGTGTCGTCATCCGCGACGAGGCTAAGCTCAAGCAGATTTATGAGCTACCAGTGCTAAGGAAACACTTCTTCTTTGAAGATGCTGAGATCCAACAACTCTCTACACAATTCATCGCAAATTTCCTTCAGTTCTGGGACACAGACCGCTCGCAGTTGATGCCCCTATATACATCAGACTCTCAATTCTCACTCAGTGCAGATTCGAGCGCACCTAATGACGCACAGGCACAAGATGTGTCATTTGGGATATACATACCATTATCGAGAAACATTGCACGTGTTTCATCGCAAAGATCTCGCGAACAGAGACTCGGTAAGGGACAGGAACAGATCTATAAGTTGTTCCAACAGCTCCCAAAGTCCAAGCACAAGCTGGAAACTGATCCTAATTCATACAGTGTGGAAGCATGGAGATATGCGCAAATCAATGGGTTCATTGTCTCATTGCATGGTGAATTTCAAGAGGTTGGCCAGCCGGAGGTGAACCCGGATAAGAACAAGAACCACAGACGTGCCGGTGGCGCAGCGTCAACGAATAGGCTCACACCAAAATCATTCGATAGAGTGCTCTCCATCGTGCCCGGTGGCAACTCACTGATCATTGCCTCTGATCTCTTGATCGTTCGTCCTATTGCCAACGCAAAAGCTTGGAATGAGACACCAGAGCCACCGCAGGCTCCTCAGCAGGTTGCTCAGCCCACTCCACCACAAGGACAACAGGCACAACCACCTCAACAACTGCCACCAAATCTCTCACCAGAGCAAGGACAGATTGTGGAAAAGCTCATGATGCAGACCAAGTTGAACCCTCAATTTTCGCTAATGCTCGCTGAGCAGTCCAATTGGAACTTTGACGTTGCCCTGAGGGGCTTCACCGATTCGCAGCAGGCGGGACAGATCCCACCAGAGGCATTCCAGTGATTAGAAAGAAAAAAAAAGTTATCGTTATTGTCTTGTTTGAGTAAGAAAGACTTCGTGCTGTTAGTACCTCTTACCGTAGGTCATGTCGAGAGGCTTGAAGTCGCCTTCTGTGAGTTTCATGTAGCTGATCACGCCGCT
The DNA here is from genome assembly GCA_003707745.2 of Williopsis misumaiensis. Lineage (NCBI taxonomy): Eukaryota > Fungi > Ascomycota > Saccharomycetes > Phaffomycetales > Wickerhamomycetaceae > Williopsis > Williopsis misumaiensis. The sequence goes on from PPLI02000031.1 coordinate 22,737, forward strand.
ATCCACCAACGCAAGGATTGCTGTCCCATTGGTCCTATTGAATAACTCTTTCAGCTGTGAAGCGGTGGGTAGTCTCGAGCTTGAGATATCAACGCACATTATCTGGAAATCTGGTTTTGGTGGAAGCTTCTTGGAGAAGTTGGGGTGTGGTTTCCATACGTCATAGGTGATCTCCAGAGGAGTTGGAGTTGTCTTCCTTGTAGTGAAGTTGAGTTGTAATGACCTGAATATCATCGGGTATGATGTGAATTTCCAAGGTATGAACCTCCATAACAGACCTGATATCATATCTGACAGGGAATTCCATTTGAATAGCCTCCAAGGGGCGATTGCAATATTGTCTTCCCGTTCCTGATGCCTTTGTACGACGTACCCACATCTTTTGAGATTTCCATATACCTGATACCTCACCATGTCTGTCATACATAGAGCATACACACTTTGTAGATCCATTTTCACATATTCACCTTCTCCACCTCTAATCCATAACGGTTCCACTGTTCCTCTCTCTACCAAGTAAACAGCCTCCTCTTCGGTCAAATAGCACCATTGGCCTCGTACAACGCCCATAGTTTGCATGAATCCACCCTTGAGTTCACATCGCCATTGACCGTCATAGTATAGCTTCACATTCTGCTTTGCAGTGAGCAGACGTGGGACAGAGAGTGAGGTATACATACTCTGTAAGGACTCGTTAAGAGTGTCAGTCTGGACCTGGGTGGAGTCTGGTTCAAAGTCCTTCTGGCCCCTGCGGAGAGAGGAGAGGTTTTCCCATGGCTGTGCTTCATCGTCTGACATTGGACTGCTTGGGCAAACGAACGAACGAAACCAAGATATTGCAGCAGTTAGCAAAGCTTTGATGCTCATCGCTCGGCCAGCAAAATAATTCGTTACGAGCCCGTGAAAATCCGGATTTCTCGTTTTGATCGCTGCGCTGTCCAAAACTTCAACGTGGAAGGCCACTCGAACCCACAGAGAGACCGTCAACGATGGACTCGCGCTACTCCTACGACGACAACTCGGAGACCTGGCCCGTGTTCCTCCTCGCGTTGGTCAGCGTCGCTGTGGTTCCATTGACCGTGGGCTCCCTCTGGGGTGCTCTCCGTGGCAAAGAGACACACGCGGATGCTCGAAGACTTACAGAGAAGACGATCGATCCGTTGGTGGCGAAGCGCCGTGCAAGTGGCGGCAAATCGTTACTCACCACGAAGAATGTGCTCCTAGCGGGTGGTTGGGCTGTGATTGCTGTGTTGGTGTACGTCATCATGACCAATGAGGCTAAACCATCCATCGTGGCATTTGATCCGTACGAGTTGCTTGGAGTGGAGTATGGCACCCCAGAGAAAGTGGTCAAGTCTGCTTATAGAAAGCTGTCGATCAAATTCCATCCTGATAAGATCAAGGGTGTCTCGGAAGATGAGGCGAAGAGTCTAGAGGAGAAGTTCGTGTTGATCACGAAGGCGTACAAGGCACTCACGGATGATGAGACAAGGGAGAACTGGGAGAAATATGGACATCCAGATGGTGAACAGCAGTCGTCACATGGAATTGCTCTACCGAAGTTTTTGGTGGAGGGCAGGTCATCGCCATTGCTACTCGCTCTGTATGTGGTACTTATTGGGGGTGTATTGCCTTATGTTGTTGGATCGTGGTGGAGTGAGGCCAAGAAGGTGACCAAGAGAGGCATCTATGCTGATACTGCTGAACACTTTGTGAATAAGCTGATGAACCACTCTCCTGCAAAGCATGTCGGGTTGAACACTCTGATGCAATGGTTGGCTGAAAGTTCCGAGTATGAAGACCTTCTCCCAGGTAAGACATCGGAGCAAATTGTGGAGCTCTATAATGATTTCCTTGGAAGACGTGCTGGGGATGATTCTCTCGTCGCTGTTTCTATCGTCCCTACACTGATCAATGGGTTCGTGGACATCACTGCCAACTTTAGAAACACAGATTTTACAGATATAGCCACTGAGGCTTTGAAGCATTTCGTCCAGGCCCTTCCCGAAAATCCAAAGAATGAGCTTCTGCAGCTCCCATACGTTGACGCTGAGGCCGTTAAGAAAACCAACATCGTCAGATTGGGCAAGCTCACCACGCTGCCACGTGACAAGATCAAAGAAACGCTTGGTATCAATGATGATTCCCAGTTGGAAGAGGCTCTTCGCGTCGCGATGGGTATCCCCAAACTCGATCTAATTTCTGCAAAGTTTGAAGTTCCAGGTGAAACCGTCGTCACCCCACTGTCCACCGCAGTTCTCACCCTGAAGGTCGCCGTAAAATCTGCAAAGCATCACACGAAACCACATATTGCGCCAGAGAAGCTTCTGGAGGAACAATCGCTGGAGGCATTGAGAGAACCATTCAAGATTGTACATGACCAACCTGCTCTCCCACCTGCACATGCCCCATACTTCCCAAGAGAGAGACAATCAGGATACATTGGTTATGTCATCCTTCAAAAGGATGCCAAGGTCTGTGATCAACCAGTGCTATTCAAGAACCTGGATATCTCTAACCTGTCACTATCTGAAGCGGAGTACAAAGATGGCAATAAAACTGTCGTGGGAACACTCAAATTCCCAATGGCACAACCAACGCCGAAGGAGATTGGTAAGTATCAGTTCCGTGTGGTTGTGAAGTCGTTGGACTATTTCACCCATGATCTCGATACGACGGTTATCATGCACGTGCAGGACCCGCCAAAGATTGAGGAGGTTAATTATGACATTCCGGATCCTGAAGAGGACTCGATTGCTGGTGCCATGGCACAGTTGAGAGGAGAAAAAGTTGCAGGAGATAGTGATGATGATGAGGATGAGAGTGATTTGGAGGAGGAGGACTTCACGGATATCAACACCGATACCGAGGACGAGGCTGAATAAAATGAGCCTAAACGCGTACCTTGTAGATACTTATTTATGACAAGGTGTATATTCGACATGTATGTTCCCGACCTATGACGGCCTATAAACGTGGGTCTTCCCCATGTGCAGAGTTCTGGACTTCGCCCACGAAACCATCCAGTTTGGCCATGTGAATGTGCCAAACCACGTTGGAAACTGTCCTGTACCGCGGTACTTCCCAAGGGACACCAAGGTGCTGATGTAACCAGGGTTCTTGTCAACTCTGCGTATCTCGCCCTTACCTGACAGCACAACATCAACATTGTGCACCAGTGTGTTTGTCCACTTGTTACGGATAGCTAGGCCCTTGTATTTGATATCGTTCACGTCACCCACGGCGAAGATGTTTCCCTTGGTGGCCGAGCATTGGAAGGAGTCCTCCACTATTACAAAACCTTGGGAGTCCACAAGCCCCTTGATATTATTAGATGGAACCAGAGGCTCCACACCAGTGGAACGGATGATGTGGTCAGCTTCAATGATTGTTCCATCTGGAAGCAACACCCTGGTTCCCTCCACTTTGGCTCTTTGACCCAAGATGAGATCCATAGGAGACTCCAGGAAAAAGTTGGTCACCTCTCGGCGCAATGGCTCGCAATAGAGTCCATTGTCAGGCATCAGAATTGGCTGAGAATGCACCATTGTCAATTTCTTCTCGCCCTTGAGACATGCCTCGCCATACCGGTCGATTAGTTCACCGCCCAGCTCAGCGTTGTTGAAACCACCACCGATCAGCACAATGTGCTTCGCCTTTCCCATCTTGTCATGCTGCTCTGTGAAGTATTCAAGGTGAGACTTGCCAAACTGGAAAGTTGAACCGATTGGGTCCTCCCATTTGGCGCCAGTGGCGATGATGAGCGCATCAAACCTGTGCTCAACGCCATCAACAACCACCTTCTCCATGTCGAACGACTCTGCAATCCCCTTGACAACCTCCACCCTATCATATAATACATCCCCTAACGGTAGCATTGTTCCCTTGATATCCTCCGGATCGTTGTAAACCGGCACGCGGATGGATGAGACGAGGAAGTATGTATGGTCCGACGGACTGACCATCTTCACCTCATATGATGTCTTGCTGACCAAAGTGTTAGCGGAAAGGATACCGAAGTAACCGGAGCCGATGATGATAACAGTGGGCATTGTATAATAAGTGAGTGTAGCACCATCAGGTCAGGAACCAGGGCGTTATATACTCTTCCGAAGGCCATATTATGGGTGTCTCGTCGGGATACAACGGCTTTAAGCGGCGTTAGGCGGCTCTTGGAAGTTACGGCCGAATAGGCTTCAGATCCCAAGAAAGTTCTGCGTGCTCTTAACGCTTTTCTCTACCCTGCTCCGCAGATCATCACATGGAGTCGCCAGCACCACAACAACACAACCGGCCAGCCATGTACACACCCGACCTGATGCCAAGGAACTTCCACCACCTGTGGCTTGGAGACCGACCAGCTGTGAAGAATGTGGAACAACAGCCGCCCAGTGCGCCGCCACTTTCCTCGTATTCATCAATGAGGCCTGGCTCGTGTTTCGATGGCACAGACGAGATCCAGCAGACCATCGGCGAGCGGTCGAAGCAACTAAAAGCGATACGTACACTGGGTTATGAATACTTGACGCCGCTCGGTGTCGGGAAGACGATGCAGATGATCCAGGAGGACATTGAAATGCGCAGACAAATGGAAGAGCAAATGCAACAGGAGGTGCCCACGGCGGAGAATTTGCTTGGTGAGGTAGACCAAGAGCAGTTGGAACACCAGGTGCAAGTTGGTGTAGCTGAAGAGGAAGAACCAGGGACCCCAGTCGAACCCGATATGGATGGTGATATTCCCGAGGCAGAAGAAGCGAACTACGACGAATATGACGAGGATGAGGGTACGACTTTTGAACGGCAATATGACCGAGCCTTCATGGTTACTGAGCAATATCAGGCACCGGCGGAACAAGTGGAACACGTGGAGGAGCCACAAGGCGCTCATTTCGTCACCCCAACGAGGGATGAAGTGCAGGCGAATAGATTCCATTCAGGTTCTACGCCTGTGACTACACACCTTTCCGATTCTAGTTTCGATGCCGGGAACGTTTCCGTTAATGGCTCCGACCTGGATATGACTATTGATGAGTGAAAACATCACTGCGGGGTAAGAACCGACTTGTGTGGGTCTGGTCGGTTTAGGTTAATCGGGTCCACCTTAGCACTTTGCAAGTGAATTGCGGGCACCATCCATTTACCACAACTGCATCTTGAACCCTTCCAGTTGTAACCACCGACTTTGGTCTCACATTTTGGACACTTGAATTTCCCCTCCAATTCTGTGGATTCCTGCAATACTGATTTCATCCAGTTCAATGGCTCCACAAAGAAATGCGAACAGACATTCGACGCGCTCTGAACATTGATAACACGCTTAGAGTTGGCGACTTTCCGCACAAATTTGCTCTGTTTGGAATCATCACCTGGTGGAACATGCTCCACGAACGAGGTGCTCAGTGCCAATGGCTGTCTGCAACGTTTACACCTGAGCTGAATCAGGTCTGGGTCTGTCTCATCCACGGATTCCTCTTTGAACATCCTATCATCCGCCAGTAGTTCCCTTCCACTTGGATCTGACTTGATAGAGTGTGACAGTAGCCACTGTCTGTACACGGAACTGGTCTTATCACACTGACAATCCATGGCGTAGTACAACTCCAACTGCTCCATAAAACTCTCGTTCGGATGAACATGTGATCTCTTACGCTTGATAGCGTGGACCGCCTGCTCTGGGCTCAGGTTATACTTCTTCATCAAGTAGGCAGCCAACACAACAACGCTTCGACTCTCGCCAGCCTGGCAGAACACAACGACATTGGCCTCATGTTTTGCCTTCACGCCCCTCTGGATCTCAGTCTCACCAGGGAAGATAGCACGATTGATGAAATCACACGCATCATCAAACCACTCGATGATGTTCGTCTCCTCGGTGTCATCCACTGGGATGGAATGCATCGTATACTTATTGAAAGAAGGTGGGAAAGTGCCCTTGAATACGGAGACAAGGTGTGTAATTCCATTCTCCTCACACTCCACTCTGTTAGTGATGATGTGAGGGTAAGAGGAGATGTATAGGCCTCCAAGAATGCGCTCCATGATTACTCTGCCGCCTGAACGGGGACAGGAGCGATGAGCTAGATTAATTTTTCAGTCGCTTGATACGGAAATTTTCGCGGGTGCCCATAGGCTATTGTGCTGCTGCCCAAAGCGGACGGCATAAACTGTTGACCAAGAGCCTAGGCAACGGACTTTAATGTCGGAAACATAGCGCACTGTTCTCTTCAACCATAACAAAAGTATTCAAGCAGGCTTCGATTGCACGATCACAGAGCTGTTTACAAATATTTGGTGTTCGGGTGTTATTTGCCAGGATTTGGGCTCCGCGAAATCGCGTTAACGCTTGAAAGCTCTAACTCAGGACTTCGATCACACACAGTAGTGCACAGTGACCTAACGATGTCCCTACCTCTACCGCGGAGACAACTCCCCGCCACACGGGCACCATCACAACTGAAGAAAGAGCTGCTCGAAGAACAGAAACAGGAGATCCGTGAGGCGTTTAACCTCTTTGACATGAACAACGATGGATACTTGGACTACCATGAGTTGAAAGTGGCTATTCGCGCTCTGGGCTTTGAATTGAGTAAGCAGGAAGTCTTGGAGCTTATCAGAGAATATGATAGGGATGAGAGGGGACAGATGCACTATGAGGATTTCTTTGCAATCAGTGAGTATGATACGCATATCAGTCTATTGATGGTTACTAACCATTGATCAGTGGGTGAGCGAGTGCTCAACAGAGATCCGCTTGATGAAATCCGTCGTGCCTTTGCGCTGTTTGATGATGACAATACCGGGAAGATCAGCCTACGGAATTTGCGTCGTGTAGCGAAGGAATTGGGGGAGAACCTCACTGATGAGGAACTACGGGCCATGATCGATGAGTTTGATCTTGACAATGATGGAGAGATCAATGAGGAGGAGTTCATTGCGATTTGTACTGATAATTAATGCTTGTTTTCCACTTGTTTGATTTTGGTCAGCTTCCATTTCATGGGCCTCAGGCTGAAGCGATGCCCCGGGGAATGATGCTCGATTAAATCCTGACCACCCCCAATTTGGATTAGACCCCGATTAATACAGGAATGGTCTAATACGCATCCATCCCGGATGCTGCCATGTTGTGACCAGTGCCACCGCTAATTGACAGGGGAAGGCCAAGAGGAACGGTCCACGGGTCCAAATGGCTGTCATCGTAGAAATCCCTAAGGTGTTCCTCCACAAGTAGACGATTACTTGATTGTTGAACGGTCGCCGCTGGAGTTGGGTTGGAAGCCAAGTGCAAAGCGGTATTCCGGACACCAGCTCTACCCTATGTGGATCCTGCTCCTGCCGAGCTCCATGTATACAATGGAACCATTAGGCATAAACTGAGCCGCTGTGGTGTTGTCATTGGATTCCAAACAGGTGAGTGGATTTCAACCCCCATATCGCAAACACGAAAAGTGCATGGATTGCAAAATATAACTAGAGAGTTGGTGCCTTCGCTAGATGGCTTTATGTTCCCATCGCTTGTAAAGCGACGGCCGGGTAATCTCTGTGTATCTGGCGGTCTGTTATTGTTTTTGTGGTTCTCGGGTTTGTGGTTGGGAGCTGCCGCGTGGGGGCCCTCCGCGGTTGTCACAGTACTGCCCGAGATTTCAGGAACTCGCGTAGATTTACCCAGAAAACAACCTAAAGCGGCAGTTTCTTGGTTGGGATATGTCCAAATAGATACTGAGATGTGGTCAATCACCAATTGCGGCGTTGGCCAATATGGTGTTACCGTTTGTCTATAGCTTCAAAATGTTGATGGGCATCGACGCAAGTCGGTCCAGGATCCAGCAGTGATAACATCAATTCGACGGTGCAAAGATGTGAAGACGTCATATTCTCCGTCCTTGACTGCTTCGTCTGCGCGTAATATCGAGACAACGCGGAGAGAAACCTCAGTTTCTCGAAAGATTGAACCTGGTAAAGCTCCGCTAGTCCTTTAGAGAATCTTTCCGAGGAGCCGTTAACAAGAGCCACTTGATTGCTCCGACGTTGAGCGGGGTTCCTACGCGCTAGTAGGGGAACCTCAGACCCTCCAGGTTGGCCATCATCTGCCAGGTGGAGGGCACTGACATCTATATATAACTTACAAAAGAGACACAGGGCATAGAACATTGATAGTTGATTGGGTGGATGTTCAGTTATCCAAACAGCGCTCTTTCCATCCGGCTCGTTTTTTGAGATTCTTCGTACGTTGGAGGCACCTCTTCATGTTGATGAGCTGTCTGAGCAGAATGTTCTGCAGAACTGCCAGCATCATTCTCCACTCTGTTCGGCTCCTGGTCAAGGTTGTGTCCTTGGATCTTCAAATTATCAGCGTCATAGCTTCTGAGCTTACCATTTTCATCATAGAACTCCTCTGCCCCAGCGTTCGGTGATACTTTCTCCATATGACCATTCCAATGCTTGGTTGACTGACCACGAGACCTACTCTCATAATTGTGTTGGTCTTTTCTTCCTTGACCGATGAATGTGACCAAGCAGTAGATGATAATTGCCCAAGATATCCATTGCAATGCCATTGAGATCCAAATCAGGTTATACATCGTTTGCCCAACTTTAGCAGTGATCCCATAATCTGTGGCATCGTTAAGCACGTTGGCCACGTTGGTCACAAAGTCATGCCCTATGGCATTACCGATAATCAAGGCAATGGCACAGGCGATACTCCAAAAGAAGTTGAGACACCAGAGACACAGCATACACATGTTGCATAACTCTAAAAATCCGTCTGGATGTACCCAGAAAACGTAGGTCACTGGTGTCCAGAACGCAAATACAAAGAACGTGAATCCCATACCGGTCAAGAGTGCGGCATACTGGTCCAATGAGCTGCGTCTAGTCTTGGACCAACTGGGTAAGCTCTCAGGCAGGTCAACAAGGGCATACGTACTCGCAGCACGACCCGACATCCAGGTGTTGAATTGTGTTGCAAGTACGTCCTCCATTTGCATTTGGTACGCCAGCGTAACCCTTGAGCAATTCACTGAGACAAAGCTGTCATCCTCATAGTGCCCACCGCACCAGCCAAAGAGACCAAATCTGTAAACGTCGTAGAGAGATGAATTCTTAAAGTTATAGCGTGCAAGGACCTCATCCGTGTGGTAGTATCCACTGTATGGAGGAAAGACTTTGGTCAGGTTTGCATCTGTCATGGTTATCTCCATGGTGTACAGCTTTGATGCTTTCGCTGGTGTGCTTAAACATGCATAAGCAGCGAGCACGAGACTCGCGAGCGCAGAGAGGAATCCCACGGCGAGAAGAAGGCCGTTAACGTACTTCTTGAGTATTACCATGGTGTAGTGGCTAAAGCGACCTCTCACAAAAGCTTCCGGGCCTTAGCCTTTATAATAAATCTGCAACAGCATCTGGTGGAGCCGAACTGTATGATCTGCGGTCAGCCTACGAGCGTTATGATGTCATTCAGGAACGGTTTAGTGCGGTCACGGGAAGGTCTGGTCATAGGTTTAGGCCGATGGGCTATGTGCTTATCGCTTCACTATCAGTGCCGAGAATGCAATAACGAAGATTTGCCGAGGTTGGGTGAGACTCCGCTGAAGATGTCATGGGGTCCCACGATGTGAATGACCATATGGGTAAAGCCATACGGGTGCAGTCATCCCGTTATCCCTGCTCGGCAAACTTGTTGTGACCGATTAGATCTATCGCACCCCATGACCATTGAGTCTTGACCCCTGGGTGATTGTACTAGCTCAGCTAGGACGCAGAGCCCTTTGAATCCCTGACACAAAGCGCTTTACGTCTCAACGTCTGGCACTTCGGATCTCGAAAAGTTCCCAATGTGAACTACCACCCGGACACCACTATCAACGTGCCCTTGGTGGATATTTCACCGTACAGTTACTTCTTGGGGAAGTGATGAAGTCCAAGGCTCTGTAAATGAGGATGATTCGATGATTGGAGTCCATAGTCGGTGACCATCGACGTGTGCCTTCACACCCGTTCACCAGATAAGGTCAGCATCCTGGCGATTGGGTACATAGTTAAGAGCTAAACGACCGCGAAAAACTCCGTCCTAGACGTTACTCTCATCCGTCAACAGCCCCATGGAAGCCCCAATGCGCCGCACATACACAGTGAGCCTACCCATTATCTGACGTCCGAAGGCTAACACTGCAGGACGCTATCAATGCGCTCAACTCTTTGCAGTCGAACTTTGCCACGATCGAGGCCACCCGGAAGCTCGGCGTGCGGAAAAATGTCCTAGCGATGCCGGAAATGCGTGAGTGGTCCCGTCGAATTGGATACCCTGAGGTCTCCAGCTTCAACAGGCTCAATGTCATCCATGTCACGGGCACCAAGGGGAAAGGGTCCACCTGTGCCTTTGCTCAGTCGATCTTGGGACAATATTCGCAGATCAAGAAAGTTGGACTATACACCTCACCGCATCTCAAGAGCGTGCGTGAGCGTATACGTATCAATGGACAACCCATTGCAGAGGAGAAGTTCACACGCTATTTCTTTGAAGTTTGGGATAGGCTGGATAGTACCAAATCTGACACGGAGACGTTTCCACATATGGATGAAGGGATGAAGCCAATGTACTTCAAATATTTAACGCTCTTGTCCTTCCATGTGTTCATGGAGGAAGGTATCGACACAGCTATATATGAGGTCGGTGTTGGAGGGGAGTATGATAGTACAAACTTGTTTGAGCAGCCGACTGCTACAGGCGTAACGGCGCTGGGTATCGACCATACTTTCATGTTGGGTAACACGATCGAAGAAATTGCGTGGAACAAAGGTGGGATTTACAAGAAGGGTACACGCGCACTCACTGTCCCACAGATTCCTGCCGCGTTGAAAGTTCTCGAGGAACGTGCCCAAGAGAAAGGTGAGGAATTGGTTGTCGTGGATGATTCCAGCGTGAAGGGGCTTGGACTCGGAATCCCTGGCTCTTTCCAAAGTGGCAATGCCGCTCTTGCAGTGGCTCTCACAACCGAGCACTTGAACAGATTGAATATCCCAGTGGATGCTGCATTGACCCAACAGGGTCTGAAGGATGCCTTTTGGCCAGGTCGTTGTCAGACCATCAAAGATGGCGAGATCACCTGGTTTATTGACGGTGCCCATACGAAGGAATCCATCGATGCCTCGTCAGACTGGTTCAAGAGTGTCACTACAAAGAGGAAGAAAGTTCTTCTATTCAACCAACAGACACGTGACGCCGTGGACCTCGTCACCAGACTTCATCATTCAACCGGAGTGCAGTTTGACGATGTCATCTTCACCACTAATGTAACGTGGTCGTCGGGAAACTATTCCGTGGACTTGATCTCGATGAACACCTCGAAAGAGGCTGTGGATAAGCTCGAGGTTCAAAAGCAGTTGAGTGAGCAGTGGAAGAAGCTTCAGCCAGAGTCCACGAGACACGTCGTTGCCGATATCGAGACGAGTGTGGGTATTGTGAAGGGGCTGGGTGACGTGGACGTCTTTGTGTGTGGCTCACTGCACTTGGTGGGTGGTTTCCTTGTTGTCTTGGACGGAAAGTCCTCCGATTGATTCTTATATTATCATAGACTTTGCTGTCTTCCCTAGTATCTTATCCACGCAATTACCCGATCTGGCACATCAACAAAAATTCATTCCTTCGCCACCCGTCACCAGCGGCAAATGACATTGCCGATAAACGTTGGTGCTGATACCTCAAACGGACATTGACAGCGATGGTAAAGACGCACTAACCAGCAGACGTCTAGACGGGACGCTCTTGTGGCGATAGAGCAGCGTTATCAACAGCTCTGGAAGGATGAGCATCTCTTTGAAACTGACGCGCCAGATGATCCGAAAGAACCAAAGTACATGGCCTCAATGGCTTATCCTTACATGAATGGTACACTACATGCAGGTCATGGATTGACGCTATCCAAGGTGGAGTTTGCCGTGGGATTTCAAAAGATGTTGGGTCGTCGCGTTCTGTTCCCATTGGGGTTCCATTGCACTGGGATGCCCATCAGCGCGTGTGCGGATAGACTGAAGAGAGAAGTGGGCCACTATGGTAAGGACTTCATTGTTCGAGAGGAGAAATATGAGCCAATCGAGGATATGGTTACAGAGTCTTCGCAGTTCAAGGGAAAAAAGTCCAAGCATGCGGCAAAGACTGGAAGGGAGAAATATCAGTTCGAGATCATGCTGCAGTTGGGCATTCCACGTGATGAGATCCATAAGTTTTCAGACCCACAGCATTGGCTCACCCACTTCCCTCCTTTGTGTCGTCAGGACTGCGACCGGTTCGGGGCGAGGATCGATTGGCGAAGATCTATGATCACCACTGACATGAACCCATACTACGATCGTTTTGTTAGGTGGCAAATACAGCAACTCAAAGACCTTGGCAAGATTAAGTTTGGTGAGCGCTATACGATTTATTCGCCAACAGATGGACAACCATGCATGGACCACGATAGACAATTGGGGGAAGGTGTCACCCCCCAGGAATATACGGGTGTGAAGATTGAAGTTGTGGAGTTTACAAGTCCCACGGATGTGTGGTGCGTAAAGGGAGGAAAGAAAGCTTTCCTTGTCGCTGGAACTCTTCGCCCAGAGACTTTATGTGGTCAAACAGCCTGCTTTGTGTCTCCCGACATCTCCTATGGTGTCTTTGATAATGGTGATTGTTATCTCATCACCACAGTACGTTCCTACCTCAACATGTCCTATCAGAAGCTTACACCATCTCGTGGTAGCTTCAAAATCGTTCAAACGGTGGATGGCTCCAAACTCATCGGCTCCAAAGTCCGTACTCCATGGTCAGTTTATCCTGAAGTCCGTGTTCTACCGATGGAGTCGATATTTGAGGCAAAGGGAACGGCAGTCGTTGCATGTGTCCCTTCAGACTCGCCAGATGATTATATAACATGCGAGGAGTTGAAAAGAAGACCCGAGCGGTATGGGATCGATCCTCAGTGGATCTTGAGTCCTGTGTCCGTGATACGGTCGAAGTATGGTGATCAATGCGCGCCTATCTTATGCGAGCAGTTCAAGATCAACTCACCAAAGGAACTCGAGAAGCTGGTACAAGCAAAAGATGCTGCGTATAAGGAGGCGTCCCAAAACGGTGTCATGATCGTAGGCAAGCATACCGGTGAGAAAGTTGAGACTGTTAGGCTTCTAGTGAGGGAATCATTGATAGAGCACGGGCATGCATTTATCTACGCCGAACCTGAATCCAAAATCGTCTCGCGTACCGGTGACGAATGTGTGGTGTCACTAGAGGATCAGTGGTATGTTGATTATGGCGAGCCTGAGTGGAAATCATTGGCTCTAGAGGGTCTTTATGCTATGAAGCACATGAATCCAATCACCGTGCATGCTTTTGAAGGTGTTCTCGAATGGCTTCAGAACTGGGCGGTCTGTCGGACCTATGGCCTTGGAACGAAGATACCCTGGGATGAAAAGTACTTGGTAGAGTCATTGTCAGATTCGACGATCTATCAAGCATACTATACGATATGTCATCTTCTACACACAGATTTCTACGGTAAGGAGAAAGGTGAACTGAACATCGACCCTGAACAGATGACACCGGCTGTATTTGACTATATCTTCTTACACAAGGATATTGTCACAACGGATATACCGCTAGATGTGTTGAATAAACTACGACAAGAGTTTGACTATTTCTACCCGTTGGACGCTTCAATCTCCGGGAAGGACCTCATCCCTAACCATCTCACATTCTTCATATATACCCATACAGCGATCTTTCCACGCGATTGGTGGCCTCGGGGGATTCGTGTCAATGGTCATCTCTTGCTTAACAATAACAAGATGTCCAAGTCCACAGGGAACTTTATGACGTTGGCGGAGGTGTTGAACAAATTTGGTGCTGATGCTACAAGAATCGCACTGGCAGACGCTGGTGACACGGTCGATGATGCTAACTTTGAGGAAGCCACCGCAAACGCAGCGGTATTGAGACTTCACACCCTGAAGGAGTGGTGTGAAGATGTAGTCGTAGGCTGTGTTATGATGCGTGGTGGTACACTGCCGGACAGTAAACGTGACATTGGTGCTTTCTGCGATTGTCAAGACAGCGAAGAGTACACACTCATGGACAGATGCTTTGATAATGAAATGAACGTGTTAGTTCAGCATTGCTTCCAAGAGTACGAGCAAACAAACTACAAGCAAGCTCTGCGTGCTGGATTCTTCGACTTTCAAGCATTGAGGGATTTCTACAGGGATACCATTGACGTGATGCATCGTTCGCTAGTGATGAAGTACATTCATCTACAGGCACTTCTCCTCACACCAATAGCACCACATTTTTGTGAGTTCCTCTGGCGCGAGATATTGGGCCATTCAACAACGGTGCAAAATCAAAACTTCCCACAGGCGGGAAAAACAGACCCAATGCTCTCAATCCGGCTAGAATATATCCGTTCCTTGTTGCATCAGATTCGTGAGGTGGAAAGTGCCAAGTTGAAACAAAAGAGGAAATTTGGGAGGGAGATTGATCCAGATAAGCCAGTACGAATGCGAATCTTCATTGCTAGTGATTTCCCGGAGTGGCAGGTGCAATACATGGAACTAGCGAAGCAACTTCATGCAAAGGGCAAATTACAGGACCTCGAGTTGCTAAAGGGCCTTGTTGGTGGTGATATCGCACGTGCGATGCCATATCTTATGCATTTGGCTCAAAGAGCCGAAAAGGAATCACCCTCTGCAGTGTTTGACCATGCGATTCAGTATGAAGAGGCCGAGATGATTGCAGAGTTGGGCGATAAGGTGCTTGGAGCACCTCAGTTTGTAAAGCTCAGCGAGATTCAGGTGGTGCATTTCTCTCACACGAGTGACACTGTTGATGTCAGCGGTGAAATTGTTGTGCTAACCAAACGGATCCGTAAGGCGATCCCTGGCGAGCCTGTGGTGATGATGGAGAATTGCTAGTTAATCCAACTTTCAGTCCACCTCGTAGCCTCGTTGCCGGAGCTCCCTCGCAGTCCATATCCAGCTATAAGCAGCACCGCTGAGGTCATTTGCCACCGGCCCAGGTGTCTTCAACTCGCCGCCAGTGCTGTAATAACTCCCACTGGGCCCCGGGTCATCGCTCAGAGCCACAAACAGGGTAGCATACGAGCCTTCCTCGTTCGTACAGCCAAAGAGATAGCCAAACACCTGAAAGAAGAGCCAGAAACAGATTCCCACGAAAGGTATGCGAGTCCAATACGAGAAGAAGTTTGTGTTCATCACAAATCCCGGATGGACAGAGTAGCAACGTAGGTTCTGCTTCATAGAGAGAAGTTTCATGTACTGAATCCCTGCAGACTTGGCCATTGCGTACCGGAGCCAGGTAAAGATGGCATTGGGGCGGAAATGGAACGTCCATGCCCTATTGAACTGGAACACCTCTAGATAGTGTGCCAGGGAGGAGACGTAAACGACGCGGGAATCCACAGTGAGCACGGGAAGCAACAGCTGGGTGAAGAGAACATGTGAAATGTAGTTCGTCTGCATCTGGACCTCGAAGCCGTCGTTCGTGACGGCGTATGGAACGGCTCCAATGCCAGCGTTGAGGATCAAAAGGTCAATACGGCGTTCCAATTGTGTAACCAAGGTTGCTGCTGATCTCACGGACTTCAAATCGAGTAAATCGACCCTCAGCCATTTGAGCTCACCTACTGGATGGTCAGTCTTGCGTTTTAACGCCTCCTCTTCCACTTCCTTCAATGCACGTTGCACCTTATGGGTGTTGCGACCAGCAACGTAGACGACATAGCCATGGAGAAAGAGGTGCAGAACAGTGAACCAGCCGATTCCAGAGTTGCCTCCTGTAATAAGTGCGACGCGGCGAGTCGTCCGAGGGTCGTTGTATGGCAGGTCGTCTGCCGATTTCATTGGCTGGGAGAGGAATTCTGGTGATGCTCCCCAATTCGTGTCCGTTGATATTGCAGCTGAACAAAAAAAATTCAGCAGCTCATCGGCAGCTCATCGACACCAAAAGAAAGGGAAAAAGCCTAAGGATGAGTGAACAGGCAGAGAAGCCGGCGTATGAGGAGGCGCCGACTCGCATCGGCAGAGATGCACCGTTCACCTTTGGCCAGCGTGAACTTAAGGACGAGACGGATGTTTGGGCTCACAACGCATGGGACAACGTTGAATGGGGTGAGGAGCAGGTTGCAGAGGCTCAAGAGAAGATCCAGCAGCAGTTCGAACACCCAGTGGATGACTTTGACAAGAACAAGTACAACTCCAACCCGGCTAAATACTGGGATCTATTCTACAGAAACAACAGAGAGAACTTCTTCAAAGACCGGAAGTGGCTCCAAATCGAATTCCCCGTGCTCTACGAGGCCATCAAAGAGGACGCTGGCCCTAAAAGCATCTTGGAGATCGGCTGTGGTGCTGGTAACACAATGTTCCCATTAGTGAGGGAGAACAAGAACCCACTGCTGAAGGTTATGGGCTGTGATTATTCCGCCAGGGCCGTTGAACTCGTGCGAGAGTCTGAGCATTTCGATCCGAAGTACACAGACGCCAAAGTCTGGGACCTTGCCAATCCTGAGGGCGAGATCCCGGTAGAAGAACACTCTGTCGACATAGCGGTGATGATCTTTGTCTTTTCGGCACTTTCACCACTTCAATGGGAACAAGCGTTGGAAAACTTGTTCAAAGTGATGAAACCAGGTGGAGTGATCCTTTTCCGTGATTATGGGCGTTATGACCTGGCACAGGTGCGGTTCAAGAAGGGCAGGTTGCTCGAGGAGAATTTCTACATCAGAGGAGATGGCACCAGGGTGTATTTCTTCACAGAGGAGGAGCTCAGAGAGATATTCACACAGAAGTTCATAGAGCAGAGGATCGGCACGGATAGAAGACTCATAGTGAACCGCAAGAGACAGCTCAAGATGTATAGAATATGGCTGCAGGCTGTGTTCACAGTGCCTGCTTAATGATATCATAGGGGAATTAGAGTAATGTGTAAGAATCCATCAATGTAGACACACTCTTGGAATAGCTCGCCAATTCGTCCATTCAGTGGTGGTTCAACGCCATGAATAATCACTTTCACCGGCATGTCTGGTAATATCTCAGATATGGCGTCCTTGAGCGTCTGGTCTCTCTGTTCCATCACTTTATCCATCTTCTTCTCATTAAGATAGGCTCGTACTGGGACCCTTTTCAACTGTAATTTCAACTTGCGATAGACTTCTAGCCAAGTATGGTGGTCATGCTCTCTGACACCAAGCCATAGTTGTTCGGAGTCAGCCTTTGAGAGATTCATCACGGATTTGGCATTACCATTCTGTATGTATGACGACTCCTTCAATTGGTTAAGCCAGTACTGCTCTAGATCCATCAGGGGTAGAATGTAGTCCGGGTATTCACCTTGGCATGCCCTGAGCTTCCAGGGAGTTGTTCCCTGCATGAGGTCATAAAGAACGCCTATGGGTTTGTTCCACGATAGTGCAACATCTTCATACTCCAGCCATTGCGTTTCGCACTGGAGCAATATGGATATCTGCGGAAAGTATAAGGGGAAGTAGGAGTTTCTATGCACTCGGAGCTGTTTCGTTTCGGTTAGTTCTGCCGTGGTCAAGCTTTTGGTGAGACTCACATAGATAGTTGTGCTTCCGTGGGTGATGATGCAGTTTATCGTTCCATCCCATAACCTGGCAGATATGTCGGTCATTAGACTCTAAGCTTCAGGGATTCCGATGGAGATGATAACGGCCTCAGTTTCAGAGACTCGTTGGTGTTCCTTGGCGGGAGTGGTGGTGGTGGTGGTGGATCCATGGGAAATGTGTCAAAACATCAACAGATAAAATTCGCGCCAACTCTTCCCACCTGCACAACCAACTTCATCGAACTCTTCTCTCCCTCAGCACATGAACGCACACGAGACGATCTGGCAAGAACAAGATGAGGGATTCCCACTCATAAAATCCTTCACTGCTGTTCTTATCCCGCTTTCCCCCGTGCTGATGCCAGAGGAACTCAATGAACAGCTCATCGCGGCTGTTGATGAGTTGAAGAGCTTGCTGGATCCTTGGGTAAGACACTATGCATGGGATTATTCGCCCCCGACACTTGAAGTACATGAGAAAGAAGGTGTGAAGTATGCCGTGTTGACTCTCCAGCTGGGCGAATTGATGCATGACGAGTGGTTAATCACATGGATGCTTTATCAAATATCATCAAAGTCTCCCGATCTATACATCCAGGCGTATGATACCGAGGGAGAGTTCCTTCTCATGGAATCGTGGGAACAACTGCCTGAATGGGTTTCACCGGAGGTGACGAGGAACAGAATCTGGATCAACACGAGGCGGTTGATCATCATTCCAGAGGTGTACTACAGTGATAGAAGTCTACAACTACATGAAGCGATGAAATTCCTGGAACGTGCAAGCTACCGATGCTTACCCAATTCAGAGATTGATGCGGTGTTGGCAAAGAAGTTGGAAGCATTCCCTCAAAGGGCGTTGGAAGGACAAGTACTCGTTGACGTTAGAGTGGAGAAAGTTGTACCAGAGCTGAATGAGTTGGTATGGGATAAAGTGAAAGAGATGGCAATGGGGAGCGGCGATCATCAGGTCGAAAGGGAGGCCAGAGGGGAGGTTAGGAAGGTGAGGTTCAGGGTGGAGACTTACCTCTTGTTGAAGCTCATGTTGGAGAAGAAGGGACTCGCAGACTTCACAGAGGATGGCGGGTCATTCCTCAATGATACGATGGAGGGTTCTACTAGCCCAGAAGTGGAGCGCTCAGATGGCTCTGATGAGTTACAAGATTTATTGCTCCACGAGGGGGTCATCTCGGACAAGGTGGAGCCTGTACTTGAGTTTGGCAAGCCTGATAAAGCTGAAGAAGGTGATGAGGAGCAGGCCATGATCGACAAACTGGAAGCATTCTTCAGAGATGCTGATGTTGGTGAAGAAGAAGAAGAAGAAGAAGAAGAAGATCATGGTGGGAGCGAAAGCGATGAGGACGACGAGGATAAAGATGCCCGTGAGTTCTTAGCCAAGGAGAAAGCGGATATCGATGAGGATGACTTCTTTGAGTTCTTTGCCAAAGAGGCACTCAAGTTGAAGGATGAAGACCTGGAGGGATTGAGAAGGGAAGATAATCAAGCGAGTCATGATATTGAAGACATGGGTGATAGTGAGGACGAATTCCCAGAGACTGGACTTACAGAGGGAGAACTTGAGCAATCGATAAAGGACTTGTTGAAGTCTCTTAAAGGTGGCATGGGACCGGTGTTCTGAATCTACACCGGAATCGTGGTGTATGTAGTTATAGGATAAACGACTCACAGAGCGTGCTTATTAGTAACAGAGCTATAGTCCAGATATCAAAAGGCTGGCTTCCGACGTCCAGAATTCGCGCGATATGGGTTTTCCTTATAACTTTTGTCTTCTGCAACGTCGAAAAGTGTGGTTTTCACAGAATCGACAAAAAAATCAAAACTTGAAAACAAAAAAAAGTTGGCGTTGGACGTCGATGGGCGAAAAGTGAGAAAACCCGACCAGAGAGACGGACCACGTGACCGATGGCGGGGAAAAAAGACACACACACGCAGATCATCGAGAGAACCAAAATCGGTTTTCTCTCGCCTGAGAAAAAAAAAACCGCCATCCTCCGCCTACGTCGGTTTTTCATCCGGCCTGGCTCCCCGCCTAGCTGCCCACCACGGCCACGTCTGTTTCAACCACAACGACATCCACCCCGGCCCCTGGCCCTGCGGCTCACTGGACTAGTGAGCACTAGGCTGTATGAATGATGCGTGCAGGCCAATGGCAAATCAAGCGGTCATCCGCATCTGCGCAAAGATACGTAGCTGGAAGCGCCTTTATTTGGCAGTTTGTCGCACATTGCACATGACTTTGAGTACGAATCGGGCCGTAGTCTGCTTTAGTCCGCCCTGGCGATTAATGGGTTATTACCCGGCCTCATCCCGGGCCTCCCCATCGTCGCCAGACAGCAGCGGAGTAGGCGGATACAGCGCGTAGGATACCGGCAGAGACTCAGTCGGTTGGTGATTGTGCTGGGTTGATCACACAATATTTCAAAGTGTTGACCAGTGGCAAGTGGCCAGATATTGAATCGCCAATTGAAGCTTTGAAAGCATAGGGACCCATCACAATGAGGCCTACCCCTCTCAGTCGTTTCCCCCTGGTGGTGGCATCTATAGGTAATCCAGAGGCTACATATGCCTCAACAAGGCATAGCATCGGTCACGAAGTGGTCAACTTGCTCACAAAGGACTTCCAGCCGTTCAAAGGCTCACTCATCTCAAAGTCCCAAAACGTTCTATTCCTGAAATCTACTGGGTTTATGAATCGCTCTGGTCCAGATCTGGGTCCAGCATGGAGGATGATCAAGTCTCAGTACCCGAGCTCGGAGCTCCTTGTTGTCTATGACGAACTGGATAAATCTGTCGGGAAATATCAGCTCCGGCATGGGAAAGTCAGTTCAAGAGGACACAATGGACTCAAGTCATTGGTGGAGAGTCTAGGAAATGACTTTTATAGGTTTGGTGTCGGCATAGGGAGACCTGACACTAGGGGGAAGGGAGACGTTGCTGACTATGTTCTGAGTCGGGTTCCCAGAGAGGACTGGGAAGTGATACAAAGCACTGTGGTGCCAGACTTGCTGGAGGTGATTGCCAAGTTGTCAAAGAGTAGTACATAGATTGAAGGTGTTAACAAAAGTTATACACGACAAACACTCACAGCTGTCGTATGTATAGCACGTTGTTGCAACGGATGAAGAGATCGTTACCCAACTTCGTCGATTGACCATCGACAATCTCCTCCGGGTCACCGAGACTCACGTTGAAGTAGTTATCACTGGATTGTAGCACGCCTTTGTAACTGGTGTTGTTGAACTTGAGTCTCACAAGCACCTGCTGGCCCACGAGGTCGCGAATGAATGGTTTAGGGTTGATGATGGTGGACATGGTTATGCTGCTGTGTATGTGGGTGAGACTGGCTGTGATAGTCCGTCGGAGTTGGATGACGTGCGGTTTGTGATCACTGGAAATGTGGTGACAGGGCTCCGATCTTGAGAATGGCAGTTGGCTGTGGTGAAGGTTTCCCTCTGTTCACAGTTGTAAAGTGTTGATGAAAATTCGCGTGCGGGTCCACCAGAGGGCCAAAGACACAGAGAACATCATTTCCACAGTTCGCCGTCTGCGCCCACCCATTGGCACCAGAGAGGACAGCACAAGAATGGAGTTCCCACTGGATATCACGTTGGACAGACAGCATCTGCACGAGGCTCTCACAGGTTAGTGTCGCCATCCACCCAACATCATAAAGGACTAACGCATCCACCCAGCTCTGCTTCACACGGTGCTCTTCTATCGCACGTTTGGACCGCTCATACCAGAGACACGCGAGTTCCTAGATACTCCCTACGTAAGGAATCACCCATAGTTGGCCTTCATCCTCATACTAACAAGCATCCCCATCCAGCCCTTTGTGTCATTGCTCGAAGAAGACATCAACAATCACGTGAATGCGCTTAAGCTCGACGATGTCCCCTCCAGGATCCAAGTGTTGCTCAAATTCCAAGAGAACAAGACCTCATGGTTTGGCAAGGCATCGTGGGAGACGTGGGCAATGGACATCATCATAGACAATAACAGCATGCACTTTGACCACCTCAACGACGAGTTTGCCAACGTTGTGAAGCGAATTGGCCAACTTGCCGATGCTGAGAAGGAACATATCCCCGTGATCACTAGTCCAGAGGCCCTTCCCTTTGGCTACACGGTGACTATCACATAGAATCCTCAGGAGTACATGTTTGCAAGACTCATAAAACAGCCTGCAGATTACTATCGCCGCTCACCAGTATGCATCCAGTGACCACCTCGATCCCTGCCGCCTTGGCCACTTCCACACAGTCTTCATCCCAGCTCCCCGGCTGGAACCATACACTTTTCACACCTTTGGCATTCTTGATCGCCTCCTTGGTGACCTGTGGTGGTGTGATGACACTCAGACTGAGGCCATCTGCGTCTGGGTGTTCACTTTGGGTCAAGTCATACGCTGCTGCGATGTTCTTCACAGGGACAAGTCCAAGAATTGGGGATGAGCCAGGGTTGATGGCATAAACAGGTAAGTCACGTTCCAAGTACCATGCCGTGACCTTGTGGCCAAATTTTGCTGGGTTGGACGATGCGCCAAGGACGGCATAGACCCTCGATTTGCTGAAGAAGGGCATTTAAGCGTTAGTATTTTGTTGGGGTTGTGTTTCAGTCGGTTGAAGTACGGGGTCAAAGCTGTGATTTTTCACACATGCGCACCGACGAGGGTAAACAGACTCTACAAGCACGGATCAAAGGTGAGGGGGTTTTTAATACGTATACGGGATTACTCCACCCTAGCCTTCTTAGTCTCCGGTTCCTCATCATCAGCAGCACTGCCCGCGTCTGAATCAAACTCCTCATCCACGTCATCATCGCTGACTTCCCCATTAAAGTCCTCATCTGGAGATTCGTCATCGTCTGCACTACCCATCTCGACATCAGAGTCCGAGACATCGGCCAATGCGGCCTTGATCCTATTGTTCTGCTCCTCTTCTTCGTTCTTGACACGCACAGACTTCTGCTTGAGGAATGATGCAACGCCAGTGGCCTCATCTCTGAGAATGTTTGAAAACTTGTGGGATACCCCTGACCTAAGATGCACTTCAAGGTCAAACGTTCTGTGTACATGCACGTCACCAACACGTGAGATGATGACTTCATCAACATCGGCGTATGGGATGTATACCGTTGGTTTTGGAAGGAACACAAAACACTTCTCCATGAGATACAAATAACCCTCATTAACTTTCAGCGAACATGGTAGTGCTGCTTGGCCTAGATTCGATGTGAAACTTCCTGGAATCTGAACTCTGCGTTCTGTCAATCCTCTCAATACATGACTCAGCACCAGGTGTGTCTGCTGGTCATAGCGTCTCTTCAACTTGCCTTCATATTTCTCAGCGAATTCGGCGTCATCCACGTTGACCTCCAACTCGAGTTCTTCATCCTTCACCAACTGCATCACGAGGAATGGATATGGTGTTTGCCCCTGTCTCAGTGGTGGATTCACGTGGATCACCATGAGATGATGGATGTCATCAGGTTTTGGAAGGGAGAAGATTCTCTCCACCTGTGTGTACTGGATCTTATGATCATAGGTCTTTCCTCTCAGTCTAAAGGAGTTGGCATAGAAATCGACATCGAAACGACCACGAGGCGTGAGAAACAGGATATCCGTGAATGATGCAATCGCATCACCGGAGAATGAACCAATGTCAGCCTTCTCCTTCAATTGTTCATAAAAGGCACTTGCTTTGCTCTGCTCCTCCACTTCCTCCTCACCTTCCTTTTCAGTTTCCACAACACCGGGGATGTAGAACCTCATCTCAACCAACTCATCACCAGCCTGCTCTTTGCCCTCCACTGTCATATCCACAGCCACTTCATGCTTTCCAGCCAAGTTGGAGTTGTTGATGGTGGAGTATGGAACTTCAAAAGCAGGTTTACCATTGACATCAAAGACAAGCTCATTTCTCGTAAGGTCGAGCTCACCCCAATTCCATCCACGCAGCGAATGCTCCTTGTGATCCAACTGCACGTTATAGTACCTCTGGAACTCATTCTTCAACTGGTTGAAATCCTGCTGATCGAACCCATCGAGCCTCACTACTCCAGCGTTCTTCGTCTGGATACGAAGCTCCCAGCCACGGGACCCACGGGACCACGAGGCTGAGCTCAGGTCGTCAGTTCCCAAGAGGAAAGGCTTTGCAGTGGCGGACCCACCGGTGGCGCTGGCCTTCCAGCCCACACCGGTGTCTGCCAGTCTAAAACGGCCATGTGCGCGTGAACTGTCCAGGTAGACCCTCTCGAAATCGACACCCATCGCTGCTGCAACAGTTTGCCCTTTTCCCCGTCGCACGAACGTGTGTCAAAGAGTTGGAAAAGACGAGCGACGCGTTGCTCGCGGGGTGTCCGGGTGGGTGGGAGCTCCGGGCCCCTAAACGTCAACGCCGCCAAAACATTTCACCACAGAATTCCCTTGCGACCCTCAGACCGCACGCCCAAATGTCGCAGAACATCACCGTCCAGGAGATCCTTGGCACGTCTGCACAGGTGGTGAAGCGGTATTTGCAGCACTCGCTCACCGCCATCGAACGCGTTCCTGGTGGGCCTATAGTGGTGCGGTACATCAAGTCATCACACCGTGACGACCCGATCCGCACGCTGCTGGAACTGGCACTGCTGGTGTTTGCAATCAGGTACTTCACCACGTCGAGATCGGAGGTGAAGAAAAAGGGGTTCGTGAAACTCTCTGCAAGCGAGATTGATGAGCTTGTCGATGATTGGGAACCAGAGCCGCTGGTTATGGAAGTTACTGAGCAGGAACAATGGCAATTGGACGTCCCCGTGAATGAAGGTGCCATCGTCTCGCATGTGAAGCTTGAAGGCCATGACGGACTGGTTATAAACGCTGCATCTCTTAATTTCCTCGACCTGGGCCAAAATGAGCACGTCAAGCAAGAGGTTGAAGCCACGATCCGTAACAGTGGTGTTGGCGCATGTGGTCCTCCAAATTTCTATGGCAACCAGGACGTTCATGTGAAGCTTGAAGTGGACCTGGCAAAATTCTTTGGGTGTGAAGGTTGTGTGCTGTATGGTCAAGATTTCACCACTGCAGGATCCGTGCTGCCTTCATTTCTGAAGCGTGGCGACTATGTACTTGCTGATGCCAATTGCAACCTGGCCATTCAGAAAGCGTTGCAATTGTCACGTTCCACCGTGTATTGGTATAAGCATAATGACATGGCGGACCTTGAACGGATCATGAGCGAGTTGAGAGATAACTACTTCAAGTTTGAAAAGCCAATCTCACGTAAGTTTATCGTGACTGAAGGCTTATTCTCCAACATTGGCGATTTCTCCGATTTGGCCAAGATTGTCGAGTTGAAAGAGGAGTACAAGTTCCGTTTGTTTCTGGACGAATCACTGTCATTTGGTGTCATGGGTGCCACCGGTCGTGGGTTGGCGCAGCATTTCAACATCCCACGCTCAAAGATCGACATCTCCATAGGGTCCATGGCGGCCGCTTTTGGCTCCAGTGGTGCCTTTTGCATTGGTGATAAAGTGATGACGTATCATCAACGAATCGGATCGTTGGCGTACTGTTTCAGTGCGTCGCTGCCCCCATACACGGCAACAGCAACGTCTCTAGCGCTTGATCTCATCGATGCAAACTTGTCCAAGGGTGTTTCACCTCTGGTTCGTGCTGTACAGACGAATGCCCACTTGTTGTACAAGTTGTTCACCAGTGACAAGAAGCTGCAGAGCTTGGTGAAGGTCACCTCATCAAGGGAATCTACGATCCTGCATCTCCAGCTTCACCCATCGTTGAGACAGAGACTCCACCTACCACTGTCGTACACCGGGGCAGGTTCCGAGATGGAGCTACGGAACAAGAAGGGCATATCCGATAAATTCATCCCATCGCTGAACAACGAGCAGTATCTTTTACAACGTGCTGCGGACCTCACCCTGGAGCAAGGCGTCGTTGTTATGAGACCGGCGTATTCATGGGCGCAGGAGATCTCACCGTTGCTTCCACATCTCCGGGTGAGTGTGAACGCTGGATTGACGGAGAAGGACGTGAAGAGCATACATAAGGCCGCCAGTGCAGCTCTCGTAGACGTGCTCAAGGGACTGAGCGTTAAGGCGTTCGAGAGCCAGTTGGAGCAGGCATGAAATTAATACAACCTAATAGTCTGACCTCTAGAGCTTCCAGGCAAAACGCTATTTACTTTTAGGCTCCGCGGCTGTGCTGGTGCACGAACCGGGGTCTTTTTTTTTGCTTGAGCCCCCGGCGCACACGCCCCACAGGCCTAAGAAAAGATTCAAACCGCATCAACAACCGGACTCTGCCGGCAAACAGGGACAACACACAGCTACAGCTTGGCCGATCAGCAACAACCACTCGCTCACTCATACAACAACAGCAGCGACAGCAACAACAACAACAACAGCAACAACAGCAACAACAACAGCAACAACAGCAGCAACAGCAGCAACAGACACAGACACATGGCCATCTTTAGAAAGAAATCCGTTGCCTCTGAAGGCTCCGACGGCAAGGTGAAGAACGTGAGCATCACAAAGGCCGATGAACAACACTACAAAGTGCGCACTGGATCCGTGCACGACCCGATCCTGCAGGCCATGAACGAGGCACAGCCGTTTGAGAACTCTGTGCCAGACGATCCACAGAGACAGAGCTACCAAGGCCCGGCTCAACTGGGGATGTACGACGTGTTTGGACAGCCGATCAGCAAGCCGGATATCTCCAACCCCACGCGTTCAAGAGATGAAAGACCCCTGGACACGATCAGAGCCTTCGAGTACGCCATCACTGGTGACCAGACCTACAAAGACAGACTAGAGACGGAGAGATTGGGATTCAGGGTGAGACAGGACTTCCCGCAGTTCGGGTCCAACCCCTACGGTGGGAACGGAGGCGGGAACGCCTCTGGTCCTGTCCACAGCTTCAGCGGTGCCGACCAGGCTGTCTATGTGGCACCCGAGAGAGCGGTGGAGGAGAAGAAGACGAAGAGGGGTCTTTTTGGTCGTAAGAAGAAGAACTGATCACTCCTCTCTCCCTTATCCCCCATCCCTTGCAATACCCTCTCCCCTGCCTGACGATCCTTGTATGTTCATTTCCTATGCCCACCTCTTTTACCTATGTTACACGTTCCTTTGGTTGTTGCTCTGTGTACGACTCCCCACAGTCGCGTAGACGTTAAAAATGCACATGTGAACAAGAAAATGTGACGCGCGGCGTCGATCTCTTCTACTGGACGTTGGCACCTCTCTCCCTTGTTCGTTTGGTCCATTGGCTGCCCATTGCATTCCTTCATTGATCGCTTCTTCCTTGCCTGGCCATTTGTTATGACTATCTTCACCCGGGATGCCATCACCGCCATCGCCCGGTCCCGTACCCCAGAACTCACAGGGCTTCTGCAGCACCAATTCAGATGTGCCAAAGACTCGCCCATTGCCATGATCCCTGGTCCCCATCCACACTTACCCCCACATAGACTTCACATAGAAGTTGGGGGTTCCACATTGCGGATCGTGGACAGACATTCCACCCAAGTTACACCGCTGCAAGCAGCCGACAAAGTTGTCAATGAGGCCTTTTTCGACTGGATCGTGAGTAAATGCCATGTCTCTGAAGTCGTCTGTGTCACATGGTCCTTCCCAGTGGGTGACAAGAACGAGATAATCACCATGGGCAAAGGATGGACCGTTCATGTCGATGAGCCCATAGACGTGCTCTTTGAGCGCTCATTCAGCAAGAGGGGACACAAGGTGCATGTCCACTCGGTGATGAACGACACCGTGGCGTTGGGTACGGATGCTTTGGAAAGGGGCATTAGAGTATCGTTGGTGTTGGGTACGGGGACGAACATGTGCTTAAGCATCGATGGTGAGTTGATGAACGTGGAGCTGGGCTTCTTTGGTGCCCTGCAGACACCCACGAGGTGGGACACCTTACTCGATGATAGGTTTGGCGTGGTCCATGACGCACATATGAACGGTACCACGCCATTGTTCCAACCTTTTGAACTGATCACTTCGGGACGTGGTCTTGGTGAATTGTTGCGACTCATTTGGGATGACTTGGCTGATGACTGTCCATATGCTGCCTATGAACTCGATGGCATAATCTTCTGCCAGATATTGCGCGATGATACTGCCTGGTTGAGTGCAGTCGCACGGGCATTACTTGAAAGAGCTGCCTACTATGTGAGAAGTGCCCTCATCGCTGGATTGAACATTGCTGGCGACGGTGCCCAAACGGTATGTTACAACGGTGGGTTCCTCACTAATTGTCCAGAGTATAGAGAACTCATCACGCAGGACTCCTACATCGAGCTTATCCAATGACTCCTACGGACAATCATAAGTATATCGTTCCATTCGCCTTCTTCAGACCACCAAAGGCTCCTTCTTCTCCTTCTTCGCACCATTGATCAAGTAGTCGAATACCTGACCGGTAGAATCACCCTCGTGGACTCTATAGCTGACGATTCTGCTCAATTGGTATCCGGCCGTCAAAGCCAAGAAGAAGTTCACCGACGCAAGGAGATAGTTCTTTGGCTTGATGACAAAAGACCAGCGCGTCCAGATGACACCAGTGGCTAGCAACGAAAGGTTCTGCGTGCCACTAACTTTCTCCACTGGGCGCATTGTGTCGTTGATTCCGGCAACGACGAGTGCCCATTTGAGCACTGGGGCCTACATCTCTGTTAGCACTAATCATTGAAAGAGCAAGGCGGAAAAGGGGGGGACACATACCCAGAAATGCACGGTCTTTGGGCCGGTCTCGGAGTTCAGGAAGCGTCTGAAGGTGCTGGATCCTGCTGTTGCCATCTCGTGTTGCTCGGCTTGTCGTGGGCTCTGAGGATTTCTGGCCGGCGGGGTTTTTTTGTGTTTGGGGGACCCGAATTTTTTTATGTGGGGGCGCCGCCAGCCGTTCAACGCTTGACGCTCGACGCATGGGGGGGTTTGACATCATTGGTAATAATTAACAACAGCTACGCCGGTTGTATACAATAATACAAGTTCTATTCAACTCGGCTCGACTCATTCCGCCTCAAAGATATCGTTCGCATGGATGATCAGCTCCTCCACCACTTTCCCCTGGAATGTCATTTCATTAGCGTTCAAATCACCCTTGGGGAACACCGTTGGTCCCCAAATGATTCCCAGGTTCCGTTGGCTCATCAGGTTAATATCCTGCTTGGAAGCCACCTTGGCCAAGTGTAGGATCAAAGAACGTAGTGTCCAATACGATCCATCTGGAAGTTCGTAAACAACTTGATGGATCCTCTTGAGACGGATGTCCGGTTCAGGGATCTTGACGTATTCCAAAAACAGCGGCGCAGCCTTCTGTGTCAATAACCCATCAGGTAATGAGCTAAAGAAGTTCTTGAGCAACGACGCCACGGCATATATGTCACTGTCCGTGATAGAGTTTGGGTTTGGAAGGATCAATTTGATGTTTGACGGATCCTTGTCAATCATATCCTTCAGAGAATTAACAGTGGCAATGTTGCCCGAGGTTCTATAGATTCCTTCAAGCTCCAACCCATGCCTATCCACGACATAGATACACTGTCTCACTATCGATGGCACCATCTCACCTTCAAAATCGATGAGGTCACCAATTGGCGTTCCAAACGTCCGGAACCCAGATTGTGTACCGGGCGGGAGTGGCACGTTGTCATTATTGATCACCGATTGTGGTCTTGGTCCCGTGAGGACCGAGCTCTGGTCAAGACTTTTAGCATCTGACGGTCTTAAAGGTGTTGACTTGCGGAATGGAGAATCACCTCCACTTACAGATCTGTTGACGAAGGGAGATTCGCCCCCAGTTCCGATTTTCTTTGGTAACACGTTGGTTGCTGTGAATAATTTGGGGTTCCCTCCCTGTGTAACCATTGATGGATGTTGTCTGTACTCCACTGGGATCAACTGCCTGTTATTAGTGGATTGCACATTGTTGAGGAGATATTGGTATAAGTCTCTCTCGTTATCAATGGATGATGCAATGGCGCGCATTGATTGGTTGTTTGCGCCCTTGATAGGTGAAATGCTGAGAGCTGTTTGTAAAGCCACATCTTCCGCCTGTGTCGCATATTTCTGCAGTTGAACACACATTGCAATGTCAATCTCAATAATGAGATCCTTCAGTTGCTTTGCGGTGTTTGGTCTAAAAGTGTTGAGATAGATATTTCTCAGCCCGGTAGAGGTGCTCACTTTCTGTCTGTAATCCGAGTCGGCCACTTCAATCTTTCTCTGCAAGATCTCCTCCTGTTCACTGTTGGTCTTGGACCCCATCAAGGTGAACGTTTTCTTCGATGGGTCTGTCGTTTTCACACGTTCCAGTTCCATACATAGTTGATCATATTTCGTCTTGGCCTTGTCAGCCGAAGCTATTGCATCCACGGTCTCCCTCTCCTTCCGCTTGAAGTTCTCCTTGATCGATTTTCTCTGTCTTGTAAAAGTGGAGGCCATCGAACTCAACTCATCATGCATCGTAAAGAGCTGTTTGCTATGAGCCGAGGTGTTCACAGCGATTCTGTCCTCAATCCTGATGATTTTCTCAAAGTTCAACACGAAGGAGTCGCCCTTGATGTTCCCAGAAGGTGCCTTCAGGGCCTCTGCTGTTGCTCTTGCAATCTTCTTGAGATGTTCTTCCCTTTCTTGCTCCAACAGAGCCCTCTTACGCACATACTTGCAGAACTCATCGCATGTGTTGATGCTCTTCTTCAGCCGACTCAGAAGCACCTCGATAGCGGAATCTGAGTTGAGTGCCTTAACAATCTTTGGATCCTCCAATAAGGCGGGTGAAGAGGCAGGAATGATTGAATCTGTAGTCTCTGTGTTCGTCGGTTGAGCAACAACCGATTGACTCAGCGGCGAAGTCGTCGGTTGGGCCGTCTGACTGGTCATCGACGGCGATGACGCCAGGCGTGTGCTCTCGTCCTCCATCGCTTGCCGTTCACGTTGAGAGGAGGAGGGGGGGAAGAAGTCCAAACAGTAACAAAAGCGAATCAAACGAACAGCGCGCGACGCGGGCGGCGCACGCACCAGCTGCGCACCGTTACGTAATTCGTGACATAAGCAAGACACCATTGGTGTTGACTTCCAGATCGGGGAATCTGGATAGTTGGATGGTATAGTTTATCAGTGGTTTGACGAGTGGGGGCAGCGGTTTACAAAGGTGACATGCAGCTTGTGCGGAAAGGTTGCAGGCAGAGTGACGGCTATGGATATGGTGTTTACTTGCTGAGATTTTTGTTTCCGCACACTTCATCCGAATGATATTTGAACAATACCTGCACGAATTATCACCAACAAAACCCACTGCATCGACAATATCCCCTACCCATGTCTCACGACGCCAAACAGCTGTCAGTGTTGTACAAACGCAAGGGTCACTTTGACAGCAAGCGTGAGGAGATACTCCGTAACTTCACACAGAGCGAGGCACATGCAAAGCTCATTGATACGGTCAGGTCCATAGTCAACGAGATTGTGCACAAGAAGCCAGAGTTGCTACTCAAGAACAAAGGACAGCTAGCCGCCCTCATTGAGGGCATCATACTGAGAAACACTACCTCGGGCAGCTTTGGGTTGGAGGTGAAGGAGCTGGAACTAGGGGAGATGAACGTTTACGAGCTCTTTGAACAGGAGGTCCGGGACTCGACGGAAGGTAGCGAGGAGCTAAGGGTTGACATCCGGGCCGTGCTGAAAGAACTAGCGAATGGATTGCAGTGACGTCAGTGAATGCACCGTAGCCATGCGACGTAGACGGGCGAGTCCCCGTGGCCAGCTGGACAGCAGTGGACAACCCCGGATTGTCCACCGACAGTCCACAGGAGTCCGCGCGACGTGGGCAGCGAGCCGGCGGCGCGGCCGGCGGCCCGGGCCCCAGCGGGCAGCCAGCGCCCGCCCGGTGGAGAAGGCCAGCGCCCGCCAAAATACGCCACCCCACTGCAGGGAAACGGCCCAATCGGGAAGTATCGCCTCATCGGGAAAGCACCGGACTTGGCCACAAACAGGTGTTATCTCGAGCTTAAAAGCGCCACAGATCCTGCGACTGACGTCCCATCGCTGCTGGAGCCCCATACCAGGCAACAAGGAAGACGATGAAGTACACTCTGCTCTACGCCTCGCTCTGCAGCGCCTTTGTGCTGCCAAACATCGTACAGCAGGCCCAGCAGGCCCTCTTCGCCTCGGAGGGACATATCATCGACATCACGGAACTGTTGGCTGCATTCGTCGTGAAGAACAAGACTAAAACCCCCTACGACTCTCTTCCAATGGTTGACTCGGACTCTCTCCAGACTCTGATCACCCACGAGGCCCTCAATGCCTCTGCCCAGAAACTATACCACATTGCCAATGCCTCTTTGAAGGAGTTTGGTCACCCAACTCGTGTCATCGGCTCTGGTGGCCATTGGAAGACCCTTGGATGGATTGAGCAGGAGTTGAAGAACATGTCGGACTACTACACCTACAGCACCCAGTCTTTCAAGGCCCTCGATGGTAAAGTGTTCAACCACTCCCTCTCTGTCAACCAAGTCAAGGTTGAGTCTAAACCATTCCAACTCACCCCAGCCGCTCACGTGTACTGGGCTGACGTCTTTGTCGTCGACAACTTGGGATGTGACGACGTTGACTACGTTGGCCTGAACCTCACCAAGAACACCGTTGCATTGATCAAGCGCGGTGAGTGTCCATTCGGTGACAAGTCCTCCCTAGCTGGTAAGTATGGGGCCGCTGGTGCCCTCATTTATGACCCAGAGTCCGAAGACCTCCTGCCAGGCACTCTTGGTACCCCAACAAACACCACGGTCGGTACCTTGGGCATCTCTCTTTCCGTGGCAAACAGCATTCTTGCACAGAAGGCTGCTTTCGTCCCAGTGAAGATTAACATGTTCATCGCTGCCTACGTCGGTTACATCAAGACAAAGAACATCATTGCTGACACCATCTATGGTGACAAGGACAACGTTGTCGCCCTCGGCGCCCATTCTGACTCTGTCGCCGCTGGCCCAGGGATCAACGATGATGGTTCCGGTACCATTGCCCTCTTGGAAGTTGCCAAGCAGCTCCAGAACTTCCAGACCACCAACGCTGTTCGTTTCGCTTGGTGGGCTGCTGAGGAGGAGGGTCTCTTGGGGTCAAACTACTATGCCAACAACCTCACCGCTGCTGAGAACCAGCAGATCCGCTTGTTCATGGATTACGACATGATGGCCTCTCCAAACTATGAGTACCAAGTGTACAACGGGTCTAACTCTGTGAATCCAGCTGGTTCCGAGGAGTTGAAGAATCTTTACATCGACTACTACGAGTCCAAGGGTCTCCCATGGGTGTTGATCCCATTCGACGGTCGTTCGGACTACGTTGGCTTCATCGAGAATGGGATCCCTGCCGGTGGTGTCGCTGCCGGTGCTGAGGGCCTCCACTCTGTTAACGGTGGTGTTTTGGACGAGTGCTACCACGCCCTTTGTGATGATGTGGACAACTTGAACTGGGATGCATTCTTGGTCAACTCTCAGTTGATCGCCCACTCTGTCGCCACTTTCGGTAAGTCCTTGGAGGGTTTCCCATTGAGAGAGCCAATGAAGCTTGCCTCTGATGAGAAGTTCAAGTTCAACAAGAACGGCGCATTCTACGTCATGTGAATTTGGATAGATTGAGGTTAATTAGAGAATGGTATACAAGTTTGGTTTCAAATGACATTTAAAGACTTTAGCTAGCGTTCCCCCGCTCCCTGCATCTCATTGCTTCATCCTACTACTTGCTTCCCTAGTTATAGCTCTTGCATCCTCAATCTCCTGACTTGTACCATAGGCCAGATCCACCGCATATGCATATGCCTGTTGATAAGCACCTCTCCTCATCTCATATCTTGCCAACCATAATCTTGCCCTTGCAGTTTCATCACCTTTAGCTCCCATGTTCACCTCTTCTGCATGAATCAACCGCATATGTTCAGCAACTTTATCGAATTCTCCCATCGATTCGTATAACTGTGCCAACTTCAACAATATTGAGAGATCAACAAATTCAACCAATTGCAATGCCCTCTTGTATGACTTGACCGATTCTTTCAACTTGTTTAGCTTGGTATAGCATTCACCGAGGGCTATCCAGATCCGCTTGTCATGTGGTTTGAGCATGGCGGCCTGTTGATAATAATACAGCGAATAAACATGCATATCCAACACTTCATATGCCTGTCCCAGCCCATACCATGCTTTGAAATCTTTCGGGTTTGTATCCACAGCTCGTCTATAACTCTCAATAGCCGCATGCGAATTCTTGCACTCGACAAACTCATGACCCATCAGCGTCCATGCTGATAGACATTGTCTGTTCAATGTCAATGCTCTGCGATAATACATAATGGCTTTCTCATGTTCAAACTTGAGCGAATAGTAGTTGGCAATGATGCAACAAGTCTCCGGGCGGAAACGATCGATCGACTGTGCCAATTGTGTGAGAAAGGAAAGTTTAGCTCGTTTTTCCATCACGTATAGAATGTTAGAGTATGTATCCATATCATCTAGACAATAAGGGTCTTGAGCGATTATGGTGTCAAAAGTGGTTTCCGCCTCTTGATATTCCAATGCATGATATGATACCAAAGCCTTTTGTGTCTTTAGGAAATGGAAATTGGGAAACATGATGATGAGGGAATCGATTTCATCATGGAGCTCTTGTGATTGTTGGAAGAACTCTTGATTGATAACCACTTTGGCAATCCGTAGCATAACCATCGAACTTTCATCGAATGACTGTTCCAATTCACGGATAATAGAATATGCCTGATCTAGTGACGTTAGGCTCGTTATCAATTCACTCCAACATGACCAGTTGTACGGGAATTCCCTCAAACTTCTAATCAATACCTTGACGCCGGCATTTATACTCTTCTGTTTTAGCAACAGCACACCGTACAAGTAGAGCAAGAATGCATTATCACAAGCATCACATAGCGTGCCGAGTTCCTTCAAGACACTAGGAACGCTAACATTGCCGACGTTCGCATCGTTCGTCCCCAAGATCCCTTCGCTTTCCTCTTCACGCTTCTTATCACCGCTAAGATATTGCGCATAGAGTCGTAGAAACTGTAGATGTGGATCTGTGCAGTGCCTTAAAGCATGTGCACATCTGTCAAACTCCTTGCATTCGAAATATGCGCGTGCGAGTGATAGCAGATCGCGCTCTGATGATGGAATCGTCGATAGCGGGTCTGGCGAAGAGTGAAATGTGCGTGTCCCGAGTCCATTGAGCGCCTCGGCGGCCCATTTGGATGCCTGTGTGAGTGAGAGGGAGGTCAGCAGGGAAACAGATCCGCGGAGATGTGTCGAAAAGTCCGTCATTGATGGCGGAGCCGGAGTTGGTGGTTTTTGATCTGAAGTAAACATCAACACTTTTGAATTGAGCGATGTCCGCTAACGAGACAAACAGAATAACTCAGCACGAATATGACCAGCCAAACGGCTACGCCTGAACCACTGAGTATTCAGTCACAGGATACAACGACGTCACTGCTTTCAGAACAGGATGAGCTTCTTGAAATGGCGTTCGGCACAGCGTTGAAGGCCATCGATGCCCTCATTGAACTGTACGAGGTGGATCCGGATGCAGTAACAGCGAGAGAAGACTACACCAGACTGCTACAGACATTGAGAAAGGGACAGCTCCCGCTTGCTACCCAACTATCAAAGCTGCAACAGCTGGATAAGGCGTTCCAGCGGGCCTACTTGACGAAACTGGAGGCCATGGCATCTTTGAACGACAAATCCTACAGCCAAGTGTCCAAGAACAGCAAAGTGCTGTTCGAGCAACGGATGAAGACAGTGGAGGTGCACTCATTGGAGAAGACCCTCGGACAGCTGAAGCCTATTGAACTCTCAGACCAGGCATTAGAGCTTTCGTTATCAAAGGAACAGGTGATGAAGATCCTCGAGGTTGAGAAACGCAAGAGGGCAGCTCTGAGCTTCCAGAATGAACAAGTCCTTGAGCCGGAGATCAAGAAGCTCACGCAGGAGTACGAGTCGTGGGGTAAGCGTGACATGGAGTTGAAGAGATACCTTGTCGACGACTTGGAGGCGATGGGCCGGAAAGTGAGCCAAGTGAAACGGTTGCTATGAACGTTACTACAATCCTATGTCGTGATGCGTGGTCCAATCAGGTTGAGACATCCGTAGCTTGCCGTCATGGGCTGCCCCGTCTTATCTTTACCATCGACACATCGCCGTAGCCGGCCTCCTACAAACATTTCGCGGGGGGAGGGGGGCTTTTCCTTCTCGGAACATACACCGATCCGAAGAGAGCAAATCGACGCAACATGAGCATCTGCACTGTCTTTGGGACGTCTGTTCAGGACGCTGTTGCCCGCTCTGTCTCGGAGGGCAAGATCCTCGTGGTTTACGTTGAGTTTGAACAGGATGCGTGGGCTCAGCAGGTGTTCACCGAGGCTTTGCTGTCACTCATCAAAGAGCGTGCGGTGGGATTACGGATCACAAAGGGCACGCCTGAGTGTGCAATGTTCGAACAGGTCTTTGGAGAGGTGAGTCCTCCCTCGCTGTTCTGTTGTCGCGTGAACGAAGTGGTGGATGTCATTGGTGGCGACGTTGGAGCAGACGAGGCGATGCAGCGACTGAGGCACGTACTGGAGCCATCATCAGAGGCAGCGACGCCCTCAGCCACTGTACAGACGCCGTCGCATAGTGAACAACCAGTGCCACAGTCCGTGGCCAGACCAGAGGTTCCTACGCCAGTTACTGGAGATGCGATGCCTGTCTCCAGGCCTGTCGCGTCCCCAGTGCCATCGTCTGTTCCAACCTCCACGCCGCCAATGAGGCAAGCGACGCTCAAGGAACAGTCGGCTGCTGTTGCTGCACGGATCCACCAGCAGAACCAGCTGAAGAGAAAGCAACAAGAACGGGAGGATAGAGAACGTATCAGAAGGTTACTCAAGGCTGACGACGATGAACGCAAGAGCCGAATGCGAGAGCTCAAGGACCGCAGAGCCTCGAGGGGTGATGCTGACATTGAGGAGCCACAGGAGTTGCCGGAACTCAGGGATAACATACGTCGCAAGAAAGGGGAATCAAAGTGTGCACTATCTATCAGATTGTTGAATGGACATGCACTCCAACACGAGTTTGATGCATCGAACTCGTTGAATGACGTGAGAACTTGGCTTGATACGAATAGAACCGATGGTGATGAGCCCTACTGTTTCCACAGAACGATACCAAGAGTGACTTTTGGTGTGACGGATGAGGAGAAATCGCTAGATTCGCTTGAGTTAACCCCAAGAAGTGCATTGATACTGAAGCCATTTTCATCTTATGTGAATGCATACAGCACTACAGGGTCCACGCCGTCAGGGCTCCTGGGTCGTCTTTTTGGAGGCATCTCGTCATACTGGAGCGGAGCACCGAGTCAACCTGTCACGGAAAGCTTAGAGCCTGAACTGGTCGCATCACAATCCCCAGACTCCTCACATTACGCATCACCTATGCCCTCACCTGCGCCGCAACTTGCGCTGGACCTCTCCCACCCCTCATCGCTGAGCCTCAGTATCGACCCTCACAGAGTGCCCGTTGAAAGACCTCGGACCCCAATGGAGGGTACTCAGTCCCCACACATACTCTCAAGGATGAACTCAGGCCTGAACCCGAATGTGCGCACGTTCAACAATGCAACGCCAGATGAGCGCATGACGTATAACGGGAACAGGGTCAACTTGGAGGATGACCATTAATGCAAATTGTATCGAAGTTGTTTAGCACAGTTGTAGATGGCCAAAAGGGGTAATTTTCCCACGGTACAGAAACTGATGGAAGAGCAGTACCCCCTCGATCTCGAGCCATAACTGCGGAACCCTCGACACACTTTCCCTGGTCCATTGAATCAAACGATGTCAACACAATCGGGAATCACACCGTCACCGGAGCTGCTCTCCGGCTTCTCCAAGTTTGTTGAGGCTAAACACCCCATTTTCACTGCAAAGATCGAGAAGGAGACCGTGGTGTCCGATTCCTCATACACCGGTTCAGTTGAGCAAGCATTCGCTGAGCTTCGCAGTGAATTAGATGACTCTACACCTCGCTACATTGTGGTGAAGCATAAGGCCGATGGCGTTTACACGTTTGTCGCTTATGTGCCGGATTATGCCCCAGTGAAGGAGAAGATGCTGTATGCCTCGTCCAAGAACACTTTGATACGGCAGCTGGGGTCTGATCTGTTCCCACACATCTTGTTCCTCAATGCCCTGGATGACTTGACACATTCCAATTGGCAGTACCTTGTCGCTGGTACCAAGAAGGAACTGCTAAGCGCAGAGGAGCAAGAGTTGGAACAAATCAAGGAGATGGAGTTCCGCACAAAGTTGCAACAGTCAACGACAAAGAAACCGCTCGTTGCTGCTACTAATAGTCTAGCACTGAAGCTGAATGATAATGCTGATATCGTGGTCGAGGATAACAGGTTGTACTCCTTCAACATTGACCTCAATACAGAAGAGGTGTTCCTCTCGAACTCAGCCCCAGTGAGCTCTGCTGACCAGCTGCCCTCACTCATCGCCTCGGACTATCCACAATACAACCTGGTGAAACTCCAGGGCAAGGCTTACTTTATCTTCTCGTGTCCATCTGGTTCTAAAGTACGCGAGCGCATGATTTACGCATCGAATAGAAACAGCGTGATCGGCCATTTCAAACAGGTTGTCGGTATTGATAAATCTATAGAAGTTGGCGATGCAGTCGAGCTGGAGCTCTCGGAATTCAGTGATGAGGTTAAACAGGATGCTGGCGGACTGAAATTTAACAGACCATCCCGTCCAGGTCGCCGGGGATAGTTTTTACCCATACATAAGCTACAGCTCATTGATGATGATGATCTATGTCTATAATTTCCCCTACTCATCAATATACACCGCTTCTCTACTCTGTATCGTGATTTTCTTGAAGAATCTTCTCCACTCCAGTGGATCTCCTTTCGTCTTGATAAAGTCCACTGTCTTGAGCTTTAGTCCAGGGGTTTTGGAAATCTTTATGCTTCCTCTCAGATACATCTTCTTTCTGTCGACTGTCACAATGCTGATCTGCAATGGTCTGAACACATCTGCGTCTGTGGTATCATAATTGAAGCCAGACGTGGAGATTCCGCTTCTGTTTAATGATGAGAGGAGAATTGGAATGAGCGTTTCCACAGGAAGGATAGAGAAGAAACGCGTCAGTCTGTCCGCGTTAGTAAACTTACCAGTGAACTTGGACTTATCTGAGGAGAACTGCAAGATGGCTGGATCCTTGCTGATAACCTGGAAGATGTTCTGTTTCTCTGTCGTTCCCTGGCTTCGTCTGTTGTGCTCGGTGAACTCCTGCTGCGTAGCTGGGAGATGGAACGACTCCTGGTCGTCCAACATTGCTGCTATATCAGCCACTGGTTGTGATGCCGTGTAGTGGTCTTGAATAGAGTCATATTGATCATTCGAAGACGCAATGAAGTTTTCGTCTGATAGACCTATGTGCAAGTTCTCAAGCAATCTGGATGTGAGCAATTGAGGGTCCTTGCACATCCCATCCGAGGTGGACAATTTGTTGTCCTGGTTCACCCATGGGTGGTTTCTTACCCTTTCCATGCTTCCTCTCTTGGCAACCTCTGGTTTCATTATCATCCGAAGCAGACTGAGCACCATCGGGCTGAATTTGTTCCACGGTGGGTGGAGCACTTTACCCTCACTCTGCAAGTATTCCCTGAATAAAGCATCGCTCCTAGCATTTGGCTCATCCCAGGGTGTCTCGCCAGTGAGCATGACGAAGAGCACGGCTCCGCAAGACCACACATCAGCCTGGGCTGGATCATAAGGTCCTTGTACAATCTCTGGTGCCATGTATGGTGGTGACCCGCACGGCGTGTTGCACAGCCTCCGCTTCCCGCCTTTACTCTTATAAACAGCAGCAAGTCCAAAGTCAGCCAGCTTCAGATTTCCTTCGCCGTCAAGTAGGATATTCTCGGGCTTGATATCACGATGTGCCACACCACGTTGATGGCAGAACTCCACGGCGTTGATCATCTGCTTGAAGTAGAAGTGTGCGACCTGTTCATCAACACCACGATCTGGCTCAATCTTATCAAAGAGATCGCCACCAGTAGCGAGCTCCATGGCTATGAACAGCCAGTTTGTATCGGTACCGAAATGGAGCAGTGAGATGACGTTTGGGTGACCAGAGCACTCCTTGTGTAATAGGACTTCGCGTCCAATGGTCTCATCTGTGAGTCCACTGCGGTGGGAGATCTTGCGATGGATGAACTTGATTGCAAAGATACGCTGGCCGTGCGTTGCTACTTTGACACTGTAGAGGACGTTAGTTCTTGTGGGTCAAGGGGAAACAACGAAACACTCACATGGCGAAAGAACCCTGGCCAACGGTCTGGCCGTACTTAACACCATCTATCTGCGGAAGAGGGTCCAGCTGCGATAGACGGAGGTTGAAGGACATCGTTGAGACCCTGACTTTTACAAACAGAGGGAGTTCGAGCAGTACGAAGTTCAGTTTGTTTACCTTTGGACCGATCTGGTCATCTCGAATTTATACTGCATCACTTCCCAATTAGGAAGTCAAAGAAATGTGTCTTACTCTAAGCCTTGCAGTGGGGGTCTCTCGAGAACATCTCTGTACTTGTACGCACCAAATGCTTCACAGCCAAACATCATGACTACAAGACGAATGGTTAGAAAGCCAGTATCGGCATCACCTCCACTCACAGCAGAAGAGAGGGAGTCAATCGACTTGGCCATCGAAACAATCGACTTGACCATCGGACCCATGGACTCTGTGGATGAGCCCATTGAGTCCCATATTAAGGACGTCCGAGGTTCCAATCCCAACCTACAGCCACTTCTGGCGAAGCATGAGTTGAATACGCGAAGGGAACAACGGCCCACTAGTTTCGATCTCAAAGCCACAACGATGAAGACAACGATGTCACCATCGCCGCCTCCATCATCGTTCCGTCATTCAGTCGGAGCATCGTTCGACCGTGGGCACCATCAACTGCAAAGACAAGTGGAGCGGCGAGTTCAGCCTTTCTGGAAGTACCATGTACTTCAATTCGGAAACAATCTATACTTGTCAACGAACCCGACGAGTAAACATCTATTATGTCGGCATTCGCAAGGGCTGCACACGGAAATCAGATATAAAGAAGACGGGAAAGAGTTTGAGATGCTCCTTTTGCCCAGAGCTGCGAATGTAGTGAAAGGCAAGGATTTCATTATCGTAAACGAAATCATTGACGACACCACATCCGAGGGAGGCTTTCGATATCGACGTTCCGTGGCACAAGCGGTTCCTCAGCAACCACTAGCAGAGGGGTTCCAGCCTGTCAAATATGTCATAAGGCCAGAAGGGTATACTCTAGGCTCATTACCGAAAACCAAGAATGGTAAACTGAAAGACAAGCGGTACTTATACTTCCAGCATGAGAACGAAATTCTTGCTGTGTTCAGGCCACACGAATTACGGTGGAAGAAACGGATGATATCCAAGCTCAATAAGCATAGTTCTGCCAAGGAGGTCATCTATGATTCAAACGAATTGGCAGATGATACGACGTACTATGCACCCGGGGATGGGTTGAGCCAAAGAAACCCTCAAGATGACTGTCCCAATAGTGATAAGCTGGGCTGGATCACTATATTCGATAACCCATTCTTAGAAGAAAAGGGAAACTGGGAGATGGTTGTGTCAATGACATTGGCATTAGGTTATGCAAGAACTACGGAGGAACGGTAAAGGGTTGAACTTAAAGAATAGCTCTATGCAATAATCAATTAGAATGAATGACGATCAACCGTGTAGCAACTCTGCCTCCTTCTTCTCCGTAATCTCCTCCGGTGCTATATCCAGCTCCTCTAACTTCTTCGAGATCTCGTCAACGTTGGACTTGGCCTTCGTCTCCTCCTCCTCCTCCAGCATCTGCAATTCCTCTTCAACCTCACTGTTATTGACGGGACCTAGTCTCTGGAATTGTTCGGTGATCTGATCAGCCTGGTATTTGTCCTCTTCGAGCTCATCCATGATCTCCTCCACGCGTTCCACGCCACCACTTTGTGCGTTTAACGACTTCAAAACTACCGATCCCTTCTCCAATGCAGAGAGCATCTGTAAGTTGGATGAGGACTCGTCGATCTTGTATAGCACAGACTCAAGTTGTGTTAGAGAGTTCAATTGTTTGGACAGCGACCGTTCTGCCACCTTTTTAGATCTCAAAAGGTTTAGCGACAGTTCCTTATTGCTTTTATTATTCAAAGATTGCTTCAACCTCACATTGGTAGCGTCAATCTTTGTCTGAAGTTCTTTATTCTTATCCTCTAGTGCCTCTATAGTAGTCTTGATCTCACAAATGCCAACATCCACATCGGTGATCTCCTCGTCAAACTTGATGACCTCATCGCGGATATAAATCCGACCCACGTCTCTGTCCAGATATGTTAGAAGGATCTCAAAATCCAGGTCGGACAAGTGAGGTTTGTAGCCATTGACAATAATGTCGGCAGTTTCGAGTAGTTTTCTGAACTGGTCTTTCTTGAACACCAGCTCATGTCTCTTGGTGGATAGCACTTTGAACAGCGAACCCACGTACTTCTCCAACATCAATTTCGATACGAGTGTGTCATCTTTCAGTCCATGCTTTGCACCTAGCTTGTATCTCGTGTCCCATATGAACCTATTCAAGGCCCAGTTGATCACAGGCTTCACCCATTTGGTCTCATAGATACCTTCTGACTGAACCCATCTGCTCCATGGGATAAGGTCTCCTGTGCGCACTAGATCTTCCAATACGAGGTCCACACACATCGGCTTCCCCTGACCAGCTAAGATGAGTTCATCCTGAAGTCCAGCGGTCTCTAGGGCGAACGTGTGCTTCAGCTTGCACTCTGTGAAGAGCTCCGTGAACAGTGAACGCCAGGCCACCAAATTGGCGTCGTACCCGTCTGGATTGAAATCTTGGAGTTTGCGGAAGTCAGAGTATAGTGAAGGGAGCCGCGTC
Source organism: Williopsis misumaiensis (assembly GCA_003707745.2). Lineage (NCBI taxonomy): Eukaryota > Fungi > Ascomycota > Saccharomycetes > Phaffomycetales > Wickerhamomycetaceae > Williopsis > Williopsis misumaiensis. The sequence continues at coordinate 65,419 of PPLI02000031.1, forward strand.
TTTGTGAAAAGCTTGTGGTCTATCACGGCATCTCTGAGCATTTTGCTCTGTTGATGTTTTTGTTGATGTTTGCCACTTCCGCACTTCAACGAAAACATCAGCGATTCTACCAAAAATGCTCCAAGAGCTCAGCAAACATCTGGATCAGGCGTTAAATGGCGGAGAAGTCGATACGGAACTTGTCACTGATGCGGTGGATCGTCTGACGCTGGATAAGTCACCGCAGGATGCGAGAGTCGTTGGACTTGTCGCTCAGAGGGCCGTTCAGCTACTCTATGAGGCACAGGACATTGACTTTCAACTGATCGTTGCACTACTCGAAGCATTACTTCTCCATCTACCATTTGAGGCCATCACTCATCTTTTCCCTGTTTCACAACTTGCTGCTGCACTGCAGTCCCCAGCTTCACACATCCAGTCCCTTGGGCTCCGAGTTGTGGCGAAGGCAAGCCCCGTGGATATCATTGCCAATACGGAGATCGTTCCGTTATGTATACGGCTGGTAGCAGAGCCATCCACTGACGTTGCTGTGGTGTCTGATTTTGAAAGGACAATGGATGTGCTGTTGACCGGTGAGCTGATCAGACGGAGAGTATTGAGCTCGGAGGTCATCACCATTTTACGCACGATGAAGACTGAAGTCACCTTATTGATGAGACTGTATGATTTCTTGGTGAAACTGTTGCCGCTAACCACTGCGGGAGATGTCCCTAGCGATCTGTTCCAGATCACGGAGTGGTGTGCCGACGAATTCTGGATTCTTGCAACACTACAATTCTACACCACTCTCCTTGGGTCAACCCATGAGGATCTGACGCCTTCCATCAAGATCATTTGTGAAAATTATTCCGAGGATCCTCTCTCTGGATCTTACTTCAGCGCCCTGTTAGCGAAACTATCGTACACTTTGGACCTTCAGGAGCTGGACGCATACATCCTTCCATCTATCAGGAACCTTGATCTTCTTGGGCAGTTGAATCCTGAATATCTGGTTTCCAACCATACTTCACTTATCAAATCATTACCACCGTTGTCACAGAGTACTGCACATGTCTATGCCAATTTGTTCAAGTCCCCAAGAGCGTTCGGTCTAACAAAGGAACAGCTCAAGTCATCATACCTTACACGCTGCACCTATATCGAACTTCTCGGTATGGTGTATGCCCTAACGAACTATGCACACTCTGCGCAATACCTTTTACAGAACCATCCAGCGATTATGAACAGACTCATCAACCCACGTACAGAGATCATTGAGACCGAGGCATTCCAACTACGCCGTGATTGTTTGGAAAACTTGATAAACTGTGACCTAGGCATTTGGAAGTCCAGAGTGTTGAATGAATGGGACAAGGTGACCAAGGGCCGGAGATTGGCACCAGGTGTGGAGATCATGGATGCAACCATGTGAGGTCCATGGATTGAGCACCTAATCCCATAGTGCGGATTAATGGCATATAGTCTATGACTCTATGGGGAAGCACCCTTCCCTTGGGGAATGGCATTTCACGGGTGGAGAAGACCCTTGCAGAGGACTGGTGGACGAGCAGAAATCGGGTGTTCCGTTGGAGAGAACGAAATTGACATTGGAAGTACAAAATTAAGGGAGCATCGGGAGGCATAACAGCGGAACGGACAGGACGGTACATACAAATGCTACTACATGTTTTCAGTGTACGTATTTCCATGACAATTCAAAGCAGTAGGTGAATGTTGATCGATATCAAGCATAGAGTAGATTGATCACACCATAATTGCTGGTCATAAAGCATAAATTGGGAGCTGTTTGTTCACTTGCACTGACACTTACCTGGAGGGCATGCACATGAAGAAGAACAAGTGCACTTTTCGTTGCAACTGCAAGGCTTCTTCTCGGTCTTGCACTTTTCACATGTGCAAGGAGTTGCACACTTGCACGAGGTAGCAGTAGAGTCTGAGCAGCAGCCGGCCATTGTAGTTGATTGGGGTGGTGGTAGTTTAACTGTTTTTGTATCAGTTAAGATGTGGTTGATCTCGGAGTTGAAAGTTGCCATCTCTTGGGGGTTTATATACCTTTCGGAGTGTGCCCAGCACGTCTCGCACAGCGTCCCAATGCGGTAACTCGGCGGTCATTCCGCTGACGTGTGCGCGCATTGCGCTGCTGCTGGAAAAGTGTTGCGCCACTTGAGCTGGCCTTCCATCCCAGCAGATTGAGCTCCGAGGCCGGTGGCGAATGTTCTGGTACTTCTGACGGCAGGTGGCATGTGTGAGTATCCGCAACCGTTGCGTGTGGCAATTGGGAGCTAGCCGGAGGAGCAAGTGCTACTACTGATCGGAGCTGATAGTGATCATGATTGACACAAAAACGATGACCTGCTCAAATGTCAGATGTTAAGAGCGGGGTCTAGAGGACTTTCCATGCCATGAGCCAAATGGACCCGAAGCATATCGACGACAGGTTTCAGTGCATGGTGCACCAGTTGCGTAAAGATACGGACTGGGTCAATCTCAGGCGGTCCATCGTCCGTGCGCCTCAGATCCTCAAGCAGAAATTGAACGCTGCTGGCGAGCTACTTCAACCAGACCCTGAGTTTGATGCCTTCAATGCCAAGTTCAGCACTGTGGAACTGCGGGTCAAGTCGTTGGAGATCGAGTTGAACAAGTATGTGGTTTTGACCAAACTCCTTGCACAGCACTCAACAGGGTTGGCTGAATCCTTCGGCAAGGTTTTTGATCCGCACTCGACACCTGAAGGCTCTGCTCTCAGTGGAGAGAAGTTCGAGATGTGCATGGCTCTTTCACAGAAGGATAATGAAATCAGCGACAAGATTCATCCAAACTGTGAGTTGATCTTGAACAACGTGAAGGAACCTGTTTCTAGGCTTGTCACCATATGCAAGAATATCAAACGTAACGTCGATGAGCGCGAGTTTACTCTCTTGGACGTGAACAAGTACTTGGCCCATTTGAGAACATTGAACCTGAAGGACAAGGTGACTTTATCCCTCAAGCAGGAGCAGAACTTGGTGAGATATCAAAAGAACTTGGAGCTTTGCCAAATCAAGTATGATGCAGTCAACAATCAGTTCAAAAGCGAATTGCCCGTGTTCTTTGGACTTGTTGACCGGCTTGTGAGGCCGCTACATATTGTGTTCTACTATCTCCAGCTCACCATTCATTACCAGCTCTTGAGTTTGAATGAGATTACAAGTGTAAACTTCAAGTTGAGGTCCAAGGAGGTAGATATGGACCTGGCGAATTTTGCTGAGCACATAACACAGCAGTTCCACAGGAATCATGACTCCACGGCGGTCAAAATCAAAAGGTTAAGCATTTCTAAGGGTCCCTTAGAACGCAAGTTCGGTGTTGACTGCTCTTTTCAAGAAGACCTTGAAGACGACCATCAAAGCTCCATCAGAACAGCATTCCTCCTCTGTACGCTGAAGTATTCTTACGTTGCTGAGCAAGACGGCGACTTGTCCTTTGAAAAGGGAGATATGATCAAGATCTTGGACCAGCGGTTTAGCGATGACTGGTGGAAAGGTGAACTTGGTGGTTGTGTGGGTATATTTCCAAAGAACTACGTTGTTGTGCTTTGATTGATAGCCTCAAAATTTGAAGCAGAAGGAAACTTTCAAGATGTAGTTGTACTCCAGCTGACGTCAAATAGTACAAGATCTCTCCCCACTGGCAATCTCTTATATGATGAGCCCCAATGCGAGAGTCCAAATCACGTTGACAAAACAGGTGAATGGGAAGATGAGATGCTGCGGAAGAAAGTTGAATGAAACGATTGAGCAAACAGGCCATATGAGGTAAGAAGTACCCAACATTCTCCAGAAAGTCTGATTTCTTGTTAGTAATTGACTGCAATGCATAAAGTGTAGTTTGCTCACGGATTTAAAGGCCCCTTTGATGTCAATGTTTTCCCACAGGGAGTTGTAAATGATGAATATCGTTTGGAAAATAGGTGTACCGATAAACTGATCGGTAAGGATCCTATGTAAGGGTGTCTCCAATCGTACAACAAGCGTGTCAATCCATACTGAGCTCATCACTCCATTCATTGCACCCCATAGACAAAACTTGAATAGTCGCCCATAATGGACACGCCTAAACAGTTGAATGATGGATTGTGCAAACCCAGCGGTCAACACGCCTAGCAGCACTGAGTTCAGCATCTGGTGAACATTATCAATGACTTCTCTATTCTGTATCAAGATCACGATCGCCACGACTTCCAGGATAATTATGGCACTCAGGAGAGCCTTTGTTCTGTGTGCATCAACGACATGGACGTTCTTCTCGAGGTCGGATTTCTCAGGATACATCGCTATGTGATGATGGTATCTGATCCTCAGAGCCCCCTTGGTGATGCCTGTGCCGGATCCTGGTCTCAAGAAGAAGACCTCGGTTCAAGACAGTACACAATGCTTTGCAACTTCTAATTTTAACGTTGCAAAGCTCCTCAGGTGAACTAATTACCACATCCACCGCTGCTTGCCATGGTTGCTCTGGCAACTGTAATTGAGGCAGGTCGGGAGTGAAACATTGGTTGGGGACACATAACACTCACTGTGCTTGATCTTTCCTATAACGTCGTCTGAGCTGAGGAACTTGCATGTTCTGAGCACTGATTCTGCATCTTTGGTGTGAACTTTGCCTATGGGCGTTTTTGCGACGGGCTTCAGAGTGCTTGGAACTTGTACTATTCAGTTTCCAAGTTCATCTTGCCACCAGAGACCGCTGTAAAAGCGATAAAGCAGTTTCTTAGCTTTCTGTATGTATTCTAGATGGATTCCAATCAGCTATAACCTCCCATCCACATATCATTTATCGCCGTTATTGAGCCGTTGAGGGTCCATTCCCTCAAATACTCCCCCCCCCCCTTCCCGCACCAAATTTCAGCCAATAAGCGCGCAAGCTTTTCTGCTGACAGAGCAGGTGACATAAGACCTTACGTAACGCGGCGTTTTGGCGTCACTTTCATGAGTTTACACCGCTTGTAAACAGTTTCTACAACTAAACAGCACATAATTACCGTCTCGTCTTGAGCATTTCAAACAGTCCTATCACATTTGCGGCTCTTTCCTTGAAGATCTTAGCCCTGTGACTTCCTTTGCACATCTCCCCCTTTGAACACATTGCACACCCTGAAACCCCCGCCCCCTCCCTGCACGAGATCATATCAAAACATGTCAATCGTTGCCATCAAGAATGGTGTCGCTGCCCTCTTGAAGGATTCGAAGCAGAAGCAGTCGATTATAGATCCGAACTCGCCGAGCTACCAGTCCCTGGACAGGGGTGATGGTTTGGCGCAAGAGGAGCAGAATGTTGCCGATGACCGGGATTCAAAATTCACCAATGCCGCAGATGAGGGAAACGTGGGGCTCTTGGGTAAAGTTGATCCTCGTGTGATGTCTGATATTGTCATTGGTCTCTCCGATGGTCTCACGGTCCCATTTGCGCTTACCGCTGGTCTCTCTTCTCTTGGTGACACCAAGTTGGTGATCACTGGTGGCCTTGCCGAACTGATTTCAGGTGCCATCTCCATGGGACTTGGCGGTTATCTTGCTGCTAAGTCTGAATTAGATTTCTACAACTCAGAGGTGAAAACGGAGAAGCAAAAGTTTTACAGCAACATGACAGAGGTGAATCATGAACTGGAGGATATTCTCCTGGATATCAACCCAGAGTTCTCCGATGATACGATCCTTTCATTCATCAAAGACATGAAGAAAAACCCAGCGCTAATGGTGGATTTCCTTGTTAGATATGGTAAGGGACTTGAGGCCCCAGCTGCAAACAGAGAGGTGATTTCTGCATTGACGATTGGTTCTGCATATTTCCTTGGTGGGTTCGTGCCCTTGGTGCCATATTTTTTCGTAAAACATGTTGATACTGGACTTATTTACTCCATCATCATCATGGCATTCACACTGTTCTGGTTCGGTTTCGTGAAGGCCCAGATCTCGTTGGGCGAGCAATGTTCAAATATGAAGAAAGTGCACGAGGCAATACAAATGGTTTTGGTTGGTGGTATCGCTGCATGTTCTGCGTGGATCCTTGTTAGACTTATCGATTGAAAATGCCCCTCGGTCCCTATCTCTGCATCATACTCTGTGGATCACCCGCCCGCATGTTGCCTACCCATCTGTGTATTGACCTGGTCCATATTTTCCGCATACCATTGTTGTTTTCTCATGTTTTGCATTTTGTTCAGCTCAGTTTTAATTGTACTACGTACAGCATCTAGAAACGTTTTACGTGTATACTATCAAGGTTCGTAGATATCCAATCACTTCTTCACCACAGCTCTCAATGTCTCCTCGTCAAAGATGTTGTTACCATTCTTGAGAGCATTGGCTAAGATGGTCAAACTTTTTTGGTTAAAATCGGGTGCACTTCTCAAGGCATTGACATCTTCGCCGTAATTCTCAAACATCAGACCCAAGTAGTCGTTCTCCAAGGACTTACGGCCATTTTCTAATATGCTCTCCACTTGGTTTATGTCAATGTTCTTGGTCGATTGATTCAATGCAGTCTTGGTGAGTATTACGGTCTTGAGTTTTTGCTTCGTAATGCCGAAATCGTCCTTGTCAGCCTCCAGGCGTAGTTCGCTCTCATCAAGGACGATATCGCCGTCGTTATCAATTTCCTCGAGCACTTGCGTCAGATCTTGGTCTTCCGCTTTATTAGCATCATCACTCTCGTCACCTGAATTTGAAGAGGAATCTGATGATGAGTCTGAAGAATCTGAGAAGTCCTCCGTTCTTCTCTTCTTTCTTCTACGTCTCGCAGGATTCGACCTCGTTGATTCGTCGTTCTTCGGAACTATGCTCATGCTGTGGATCGCGGGCTCTTTAACACCTCATCTCGTATCCTCATCAGGTCTTGACAGCCCTGGAATTTTTTTGGAACTCACAGCAGATGTGCCCGAACTGTCGCCGTATAAGGTAATATTCCGCAAATGCTTGCTATCGGTTGACAAATAGCAGATGATCAAATTTTCGAAATGGTTTCGTGGTCTAGTTGGTCATGGCATCTGCTTAACACGCAGAACGTCCCCAGTTCGATCCTGGGCGAAATCACTTCGAAAAACATTATTATTTTTAGCGGGCCACATCTTGATCACGTGACTAACAGCTACTAGCTGTAGCTGCTCATGCTCATCATGTATAGTCATGTAGTACGACGTCGTCGTCGTTGAATTATATATATTATGATCAGCAGCTAGCTGTACTGTCGACGATATTATATTCATGACACTACTAGTAGTAATAGTAGCTGCTAGCTGCTGCTACTCTGCAACTAGTACGTCGTCGTGTGTCGGCCAGGTCCTCTGATGATCCGTGACGTAGAGCTGTCGACACCAACATGCTACGACATGTCTGTGTCCTGGTTGACCTACTATAAGCCTGTACGATAACGGCGCTGGCTGCTGAAAACCAACTCAAGATGTTTCTCTTAATGGGTATTAGGTAACAATCTGAAAGCTGCGCCCAGAGATACTCAGTCAATGCTCTAAGTCAGTCCACCGGTCACCACCGATGAGCTACGCCATGGGCCCGTTAACAGTCAACTTTACAACAATTCTTACACTGTTATTGCTTACTCCTCTTTTCCCGGCGGCCTTTGCCCGCAACTGTCACATAATTCGGTGTCAAACTATTTCTCATCCACCAAACATATCAACGAAGACAATGGACTTCCTCCAGCTCATCCTTCTGATATCAACTATTCCCTAGCATAATATGAGCGATTGAATCTTGATCTATGAATGGAAAGTGACATATCGAATCTTTTTTGAGTTGCAACACCCATCCGACGTGGTATCAGCGGCTCTTGAACGCCATGGTGTATTGAAGAGGTACTTGCAACACTTCAGATCACTACTTGTAAGATTAACCCTACCCGGATGACTACGGAGCGGAACAAGGAAATTTCAAATCTCTCCAAGGTTCCTGAAGGATTTTTACATCATTGCAATGCGATGGCCAGTATCAGTGGGTTCCGCTATATTCACCTCATCCGAAGAATGATAGTAGAGAACATCAAATCGCGTTCATCATTTATAGGCAAAGCTTGGGGAAGATGAAACCTTTGGAGAAACTGCAATTCAGAGACAACTGGGGGCCTATTATTAAGAGTCACAGTACTCAGAACTGGGCTAACTATTATGGCTTCCAACCACTCGGCGTGAACTACTTCTTTGCAGAGAGTGAAGGCCTATTCCAGTAGGTATCACCGTGATTTGACCATTTAAATACGCGTCGTATTGAAAAGGATCTGGAGAGGGGATGAATATCTAAGTTCACAGAACAAGGAAACCTCTATCGATTGGTACCATTGGTATTAGAGAATATTGCCTTTTAAAAGCCTCAGGTGGAATAAATGTTTAAAAGTGTTCTCATGCAGGTTCTCATTACTTTTCATCAGTGCTCGAATATATAATAGAATTTATATCAGATATGGACGAAAAGCAGTAAACCGCATTGTTTATATAGTCTCTGGATCGCCTTGGGCACAAGGAACCCAACCATGCTATACACGCAGTCAGCTCCTTGGCTAATAACTCGAAGTCATCGCGTACATTTAGCCGGAGTCAAATTCACGCATCTATGCGTCTTTTCCGCTCGGCTAACCCAAAAAAAAAGAAACTCTTCCAACGTAAGAACGGGCAGGACAATGCGTTGATCATATGCGTTGATCATATGTTTCCGTTGGTCATATGTATGCACAAGTGTGCACATCTATAGATCACACTTGGATCCTCTCCGAAAGGACTTCGGAGTTTGGAGATCTGTCTCAAGTATTCCTTCCGGATCCCGGATGATGTATGGATCAAATGTCAGTTTTGCACGCCCTGTCCTGCAAGGCATTTCGATCCCCGTTTACGAGGTGCCTTGAAAATGGCAATTCTCCAACCTATCCCGAATTTGAACCTCATGGCATGCAGGCGTTAGTTCTCATAACAGCTCCGCTCAAGGCATCTCCGCGAGTCTATTCTTGGATCGTACAACTGCTTGGCCTTGCTGGAATGTACGTAATTTCCCTCTGCTGATAGACGCTCCATAAGCCTCAACTACGGGTATGTCTACATGACCCATGTCCAGGGTACTATGCCAGTCAGACCACCTTGTTTCAGGACGTGTTTAATATATTCCCCCATGCGGTAATCTTTTGTGGTCGGCCGCGCGATAAAAAATACGGATTTCCCTTCTTTTTTAGATTCTTCGCGTCTGTTCCCTGGAAATGGACAACAGACGAGGGCAGCAATTGAGGCATCGGACGGCAATTGAGTAATAGCTGGAATAACCGAGCAGGCAGTGCGTAATTGCAACGATGTGGCATACTGATTTCGTCGAGCAAGCTATCTTTAGAGACTACATACCAATGAATCTTGAACCCCATAAGAATCGTACAACGACTGCAGCTTGACCCCCAAATCTTCATAAATCTGCTCACCACCTCCCCAGTAGCCTAACTACCTCTGCCAATAACGTCCAATGGTTCAAGACGTGCGTTCATGCATGGAAAATTGGCTTAGCCCCCATTCCTTGATCACAGCTTATGCGGGCAGCGCTAAAAAAATTATTCAAGCGGTCAAGCGGTCAGGCCCGAGAGTTGGGACGGGGAGCTCGAAGTGGGACGTTTTTCCTGTGCTTGGGGACATATATGGCCAGCAGAAGGGTGGGACCAGGATACCATTGTCCATGTGATGTAGTTACCGTCTTGTGTGTGATACGTAGCTCCTCGCTTCATGTGTTATGGGGGTTCGGCGCCATACACCAAGTTATTTTGAATCCTTCTTTAGGCCCCACAACAACAACAACTCTAAGCTAAATATAATGGTGTGTTTGAGCCGTTCGCCCGTTGGCCCATTGACCAATCGGCCAGTCCTAGAAGTGCCCTTCAGGTGCACAGCCTCAGAGGTGAGCCAGAAGGGGTATCACGCTTAACTTGGCTCAGGCGATGGCCACTTGTTGTTCATATCTAGACCATTGACGCGGGCTTTGCCGGCTGCCCATAGTTGACCGTGGCGCGATTTAAATTCTTTGGCCGACACCGTTGCCTATACGATTACGGCAATCTATGCCACTGTCCGAAACAATACGAACATTCACCGTTACCCATGAAACAAACGCTAAAACTCTAACTATCGTCGCCTTGAGCCTTGAGCCCTCGTAGTTTAAGTTTAAGTTAGCTTATGCACCACTTGCAGAAACAGGCGATTCAGCGTGCAGGAGTATGCACCATAAGTGGGGAAAGCCGGGGTCTTAGGGTCAATTGCGCAGCTAATGTTTAGTCAATGGCGGGGGGACATGGAGTTGGCAGGGGTGGTTATGGTCAAGGCTAGCACCAGTATTGGACACCAGCAATGACATCCGGTGTTCTGAGCCATGAAGCCCAGATTATGGGCAGGATGCAGGATGCAGGGAGCAGGAGCAAGGAGGCAACCCAGTGTATGTGAACACCTTTGAACTGCAGAATGCCACAGATACGATCAACGGCCACAGCCGTAAACTTTTCTCGAGGCTTCTTCCTTTCCCAGTCCACCGTGAAATACAGACCATCATTAACCTCCACTCACTATTTACTGGCCATAGAACCTCTAACGCAACACTACTGGCCAACACTGCCCATTTCCCTAACCACCTGCCCACTGCCTTAGTTCGCCAATGCCCCACTTCCCGGTTCCGCGCCCCCCGGAGAACACGCCATTTACTTCTGGAAGCCCTTCTTGACCGCAGTACCGTGCATTATGCGTCCCGCTTATGATTCATCGTTTCTTTTTCCGGGCAATGAAACCTCTGGGATCTTTAGTGTGTAATGGGCAATAAGGAATGCTGGGAGTATAAGACCTGCTGGGCTTCCTTGCAGCAGAATGGTTCATTAGTATCAACACACAATCATATCACCATACAATGCAATTTTCGAAGATCCTCGCCTTCGCTCTCACAGCCACCATCGCATCTGCTGCCGGTCCTCTTGAGATCTACGTGACAAACTACTCCACGGTCGAGGTGACTGAAGTGGTAACAAAAACTTCAACTCATATTGTCATTGAGACTCAATATGTGTAAGAGATCTTCAAACAGTCCATCACATCCAGAGGTCATCCACCACCAGACTTCAAACTCATTCAGCATTCAGCATTCAGCATGCGGCACACATACAGCATACAGCATACAGCATTCAGCATACCAATCAGGTCGGAGGGCAGGGCCCCTATTACTTTAGCATCATCCACTTGTTTCATCTTTGACCTAGTTCGTAGTTTATCGACACCCGAACATTGACTGCGCCCCATACTTAAGAGACAATAGGCTTAGAGCGATGCGCGAAAAGGGGCCAACAATCACAACAATTCAACCGATCAACGATCTGAAAGCCAATGGCATGACGAACGACAAGCTGCTGCGGCGCCTGGAGCGGCGCATGCCGGCAATGCTGAAGCGCAACACACACAACCGCGCAGCATCAGCGGATGAATCGCCACCAGTGACCGCTGAGGAGAGAGCAGCAACACCTGAGCTGGAGGATGTTGGCTCTCCGATCTCTCCTCAGAGGCAAAGATCACATACAGTTGGGTCCATAGAGAGTGACCTGCATCGGAAGCGAAGCGGTTCCGTGGTTCGTGTGCTCAATGGCATACGCAGGAAGACCACGGACTCCGAGAGTGCCGAGTCTTTAAAAGTTGTTATTCAGAGGGAGGAAGACGATACCCCCATCTCATACGCGACAAGACTACTAGAGTCAGAGCCGCTGGAAGCAGCGGCTATCCTATCAGAAACTGATGATGGGTTCACAGCGGAATGCTTGAAGGTCTTGATGGACAGGTTCGACTTCCAAGATCAACCTTTAGACGTGGCACTAAGAAGGTTTCTCTTTGAGTTTGACTTGCCCAAGGAGACGCAACAAGTGGATCGTGTGCTAAATGCCTTTAGCAAAAGGTTCTACAATTGTAATGAGGATGTGTGGAATCGTGAGGATCAGGTATATTTCCTCACGTTTTCCTTGCTATTGTTACAAACGGACCATTTTAACAATAACAACAAGCATAAGATGACTAAGGACGAGTTTGTGCGCAACACTAGAGTCATTGATGATTCTCCGACGGATAATTCGCAGTTATCCAAGGAGTTTTTGGATTACTTCTACGATAACATCACGCATACAAAATTTATTCAACGGAGTCAACTTCAACAACAATCTCAATCATTATACCTTCTCCCTAAAAGGTTATTTTCATCGGGTTCATCAACAAACTTGGAGCAACTCAACAGTGTACGGTCAACTTCAATTTCATCATCATCAACGACGACCCAGTTTTTCCAATCTTCAACAGATCCATACCTTTTGATCATTACAGACCAGCTCGATTTACTCAAGCTTACAGTGGATCCAATAAATTCGGAGAACCCCTTCTTGCATCAAAACAGGCCATCATTCTCTACAGCCGTTCTCTCAGAGGTACGCGGACTGTTGACCTCGAACAAGTATATCGCCTTTGATCGAGATTATAGTTGGTTACCCGGTAACACGGAAGTACATGTCACCGATAATCTGCAGGCAGAATTCGGACCAACCAATGAAGGAAACAGATTGAACCTTTGTGTGATCAAGATTGCAGAACTATTCAAAGAACAGATTGTTCCTATCAAGTTCTTTGCCCTTGGTGGTCCACGTGCGATTTGGAAACGATGCTATGGTATATTGACACTGTGTGGATTATTCTTATTGGATTCACTTGATTTCTTAGCAGTGATGGACCGTGAGAGATTACTCATGCCGAGTAATGATCCGCAATTCGTGAACATACCCAATGAGCAATTGAACAAGTGTTCCAAACTTGCATTGAATGGACTCTTCGCAGCACAAGTGGGCAGTGATGATAGTTTTGTGTTTAACATCTTTAGCACGAATAAGAAGGAACTCTTTTGTGCATCATCTTTTGAGTCGATGTCATCATGGATCGTGGCCATCAATGACGTTGCTGCGCTTGATGGCTGTCATCGACCATATGAGCCAGTGAATATGGAGGTCCTGCCTTTGAGAACAATGAGATTGGAGGAGAAGGTGACAAAACTTATGAGTGGTGTCCCTGGCTGTCGTACAAAGATTGATGAATTGTTAGTGATTGAAAGACATCTAAAGACTTGTGCACCCTTTTCATCCAGGACAAGAGAAATGCTTGTCCAATACCATAGATCGTTGGGCATTAGGGTTGATTGGTTATGGTATGAAGTGGAAAGAAACGAAGTTTACATCAATCTGTTGCTCTATGAGGAGGAAGAGGAAGAGGAAGAAGGATGGGACGATAAGGAAGAAGTACTATTGGAAAACTCATTCATCCAATGACATATTCAAATATTCATTTCGTTCATGACTGCTTTGCCCTCTTTTCGTAGAACACATCAGTCCTACTAGAGCCCATATTCACAATTTTGGGACATCCATCCCTGTCCTTCTCCAACATCACACATTCTTGACAGTAGTAAGCATCACCGATACCATTTCCTCCACAGATCACACATTTGGTGCTGCCCTGTCCAAAGGAACATTCATCACAGATCCTCACTTTAGCACTGGGCCTTACGAGGGAATCACAACTAGGACATCGGCCATCGCACCGTTCGCACAGACGACCGACGGCGGTGCCGGGAAGTTTGAGACAGGTAACAAGATCGTACTGATGACGCGACATTCTGATTCTCTGGTGAATGGTTGTGTATTTGGTTTCACTGTTTGTAAGAAGTTTTGATATTTCTGTTTCGTAGCAAGTCGCCCCCCTCCAGAACACCATACGTAAAAGCCGGCAAATCAACATCATCTGAGAAGAGTTTGAAGCGATGGAGTGCACGATCTGTTTGGAGCCGTTGCACTCTGCTATGCGGCTTCCCTGTGGACACACCTACCATACGCAATGTGTGGATACCTGGCGCACCCATTCGAACTGCTGCCCGACCTGTCGCACTGACTGGGACTTCGCAGAGGTCTTGGATCCTCAGGGGGCAGTCTTAAGAAGTGTCAAGGCCGAAAGAGCTATCGTACCCATTCCGTTTGTTGAAGAGACCGTGGAGAATGAAGTAATGGAGGACATCCAGCGACGGATCGAAGTACTCGTCGGGAGGTATAATGCCTGCATACTCTGTGACGGTACGACAGGACACGTCTTGAGCTGTCAAGAGTGCTCCTCAACTTTCCATCAGAGCTGTTTGGCTGGGTCCGTTTGTCCCGCTTGCCTATGCGAGCAAGGACCCAGGCAACCAGTGAGCAGGTTTAGAAGAGGAAGAATGAGTGAAAGGACTAATAGGGTGTATAACATGCTTACGGATCATGGAAGAGGCGTTGTTATGGAGGAGAAGGTTGTGGAGCGGAGTGTTGGATCAGTGGAGGAGCAGAACGCTTGGTGTCAGTTTGAGCTGGCGAGTCAAGAGATTAATCACGAGACTTTCAAGGCGATGCCACAGATCAAGAACCAGACATCAGAGAAAGTACGAGGATCTCGACTAAAGAGAGAGGTAAATGGGAACTCTTTAGTTGGAAGGATCATCAACGAGATGAGATCTAATATCAACTGTAATGAACAGGTGATAATGGACCATGCACAATTTTACCAGGCTCCACAATCGCCACAATCGCCACAGTCACCGCAATCACTAGCATCGTCACAGTCATCGTTGCCAATGTCTATAGAAGAGCCACTGTCCTATGAGCAGAAGGCCACATTGCAGGAGATTGTCAGAGATCAACTTAGACCAATGTATAGAGACGGGGACCTTACTGTGGATCAGTACACGGTCATCAACAAACGAGTGAGCCGTATGCTTTATGAAACCTTTGTGCGATCCGCAAATGAGCAGCCAATGAAGAATGAACCAGACTATGCCCTGATGGCCGGGGATATGATTCAAAGAGAACTAATGAATTTATGATAGAGCGTCTAACACGAAATGAAACCAGCGAATGAATATATAACACTAGCTAATGTACACGAATATTAAGGAGACGAAAACTCAGTCCCCCGGTTCTGGGTGTTGATCATAAACCGACAAATATCAAAAGATACCCGCTAAGGAGTTCAAAAAGCACAACCATTAAAAGCAAATCAAAAAAGTGGAACGCATCCAATGTGGGCAGCGAAAAAGCCAACGAGAAGAAAGGGTTGGTTTGAAAAGGTCCAGCCTATAGAAGAAGTCAAAGCAAAGCAGTTGCAAACAGAGGGGTTGGACTTGAGAAGGTTCAAGCACAACATGAATCCAATTAGACGAAGAGGAAAAGAATGGCCAGACCAAGGAGCGAAGATGCGGCCTTGGTAGCGCCACCGGTGAAGGTGGAGGCAGATGGAAGAACGGTGGAGTTACCGCTGGTCAATGAAGTGCCAGTGGTCAAGGTGGTCTCAGTGCTTTCTGATGTGACAGTGGTCTCACCCGATGTCACGGTGGTGGACCCAGATGAAGTGATAGTTGCAGCTGTTGCGGCAGTACTGGCAGTAGAAGAAGCGGCAGTAGACTCAACGGACTCGCCCGGAACAGCAGTGCTGGCAGTGCTGGCAGTAGCTTCAGCAGCAGTACCGGTGGTGGCTTCAGCAGCAGTACCGGTGGTGGCTTCAGCAGCAGTACCGGTGGTGGCTTCAGCAGCAGTACCGGTGGTAGCTTCAGCAGCAGTACTGGCGGTGGCTTCAGCAGCAGTACCCGCAGTACCAGCAGTGGTTTCAGCAGCAGTACCCGCAGTACCAGCAGTGGCTTCAGCAGCAGTAGCAGTACCGGCGGTGGTTTCAGCAGCAGTAGCAGTGGTTTCAGCAGCAGTAGCAGTACCAGCGGTGGCTTCAGCAGCAGTACCCGCAGTACCGGCGGTGGTTTCAGCAGCAGTAGCAGTACCAGCAGTGGCTTCAGCAGCAGTAGCAGTACCGGCGGTGGTTTCAGCAGCAGTAGCAGTACCTGCGGTGGCTTCAGCAGCAGCAATCGCAGAGGTCAATGGGTAATAAGAGGTATGCTCAGAGACGGTACCCCCAGAGGTCTCGGTGATGACGGTGACACCTGAGGTAACTGGGACCTCAACACACTTGTTCTCATAACACGAGGTGATTGTGAGAACGGTGGTACTCTGGCTGTTCACGGTGGCTGTAGAGGTAGCAGCGTTGCCAGTGAGTGGACAATAGGTCGTGTACTCAGTCTCAACTCCGCTGATGGTTATAGTCACAACAGTAAGACCGGTGGTAACTGGAACCTCGGTACAGACATTGTTTGAACAGGAGGTGACAGTGATGAGAGTGGTGGTCTCGTCGCTCTCAGTGGCTGTGGAGGTAGCAGCGTTGCCAATGGCTATGGATGTAGCAGCGTTACCAGTGGCTGTGGAGGTAGCAGCGTTACCAGTAGCTGTGGAGGTGGCAGGATTGCCAGTGAGTGGACAATAGGTCGTGTACTCAGTCTCAACTCCGCTGATGGTTATAGTAACAACACTAACACCGGTGGTTACTGGAACCTCGGTACAGACATTGTTTGAACAGGAGGTGACAGTGACGAGAGTGGTGGTCTCATCGCTCTCAGTGGCTGTAGAGGTAGCAGCGTTGTCAATGGCTGTAGAGGTAGCAGCGTTGCCAGTGAGCGGACAATAGGTCGTGTACTCAGTCACAACTCCGCTGATGGTTGTAGTCACAACACTAACACCGGTGGTTACTGGAACCTCGGTACAGACATTGTTTGAACAGGAGGTGACAGTGATGAGAGTGGTGGTTTCGTCGCTCTTAGTGGCA
>PPLI02000031.1:82259-97726 GCA_003707745.2 Williopsis misumaiensis
AGAAGAGGTAACAGCGGCAGCACCAGAAGAGGTAACAGCGGCAGCACCAGAAGAGGTAACAGCGGCAGCACCAGAAGAGGTAACAGCGGCAGCACCAGAAGAGGTAACAGCGGCAGCACCAGAAGAGGTAACAGCGGCAGCACCAGAAGAGGTAACAGCGGCAGTACCAGAAGAGGCAACAGCGGCAGTACCAGAAGAGGTGCTAGAGATGACTGAACCGTCTGGGCCAATGAGCTCACCGTTTGGAGTGCTAATAGTGTATGACAAGTCATAAATGAGGTCTGCTCTCTTGACGAGCTTGGCAGCAGATTTAGCAATATCAATATGAGCCAAAGCAGTCCACTGAGAACCCAAACCTATGAGGGCACCCTGGAAGATCAATGAAAAGTTGTCATTTTCTCCAAGAGCCTCGTCAAGGACAAAGGTGATAAAGTTGTCAGTGAGGATGACTTCAGCGGTAGGGGCGAGAGCACCATTGACAAAGACCTCGGCGTGGTCATAAATGAATGCACCGCCGGATCCATCCTTGGTGATGTTGAAGCTCACAGAACTCCATGGACCAAGGGCACCAGGAATGGTGAGGGTCCATTGTGGAACGTTACCGAGAAGGGAACCAGTGAAGATTGGAGCGACAACAGAACCCGAGGCGCTAGCGGACGCGGAGGATGAGGAGGAGCTGACGGTTGCCGAGGAGCTAATAATGGAGCTCACTGCAGAGGAGACAGCGCCAGAGGATGCGCTACCAGAAGATGTGATGCCACCAGAAGTAACGACAGTGCCGGTCGAGGTCACATCAGAGGAGGCGGCACCAGAGGAAGTGATGACGCCAGAGGAAGCTTCAGAAGCAGCAGAGGAAGCAGTAGGAGAAGCCTCAGATGCCACCGATGAAACAGCAGATGAAGTCTCTAAAACAGCAGAGGATGCCGCAGAGGATACCCCAGAAGCAGCAGAAGAAGCCTCAGAAGCCTCAGACGAAGCGACGGAGGAAGCCACAGATGCCGCAGAAGAAGCCGCAGGAGCAATAGAAGAAGCGACGGAGGAAGCCACAGATGCCGCAGAAGAAGCCGCAGGAGCAATAGAAGAAGCAGCAGAGGAAGCCTCAGACGAAGCCTCAGACGAAGCCTCAGAAGCAGCCTCAGAAGCAGCAGAGGAAGCCTCAGACGAAGCGACGGAGGAAGCCACAGATGCCGCAGAAGAAGCCGCAGGAGCAATAGAAGAAGCAGCAGAGGAAGCCTCAGACGAAGCCTCAGAAGCAGCAGAAGCAGCAGAGGAAGCCTCAGACGAAGCGACGGAGGAAGCCACAGATGCCGCAGAAGAAGCCGCAGGAGCAATAGAAGAAGCAGCAGAGGAAGCCTCAGACGAAGCCTCAGAAGCAGCAGAGGATGCTCCAGAAGCAGCAGAAGAAGCAGCAGAGGAAGCCTCAGAAGCAGTAGAAGAAGCCTGAGATGCCGCCGATGAAACAGCAGATGAAGTCTCTAAAACAGCAGAGGATGCCCCAGAGGACTCTTGAGAGGCAGCAGACGAAGCCTGAGAAGCAACAGATGAGGACTCGGAGGCAATAGAAGAGACGCTGGAAGTGATGTCAGAAGCGGTCGCACTAAATGACGAAACCTCAGAAGCACCAGAAGTGGAGCTCGAGATGACCGAGCTGCCCGGTCCAATAATCTCACCGTCTGGAGTTGTGACTGTGAATGCCAAGTCATAAACAAGATCATCTCTTTTGACGAGCTTAGCAGAATTGGTACCAAGCGCAATGACAATATGAGCATAAGAAGTCCAATTTGCTCCGTATCCGGAGAGGGCAGCACCATAGCTCAAGGAGACGTTGTCACTCGAACCAATGGTCTGGCCAAAGTCCACTGTGATAATGTCATCACTTAGGACGATTGAAGCCGAGGAGTCGATAACACCATTGATATAGACATTGGCATCGTCGTAGTCAAAAGAGCCACCAGAGCCGCCCTTTGTGATGTCAAAGGTCACAGAAGTCCATGGACCAAGCGAGCCAGGGATGGTGAGAATCCATTGTGGAACATTTCCATTGACGATGGAACCTTCGAAAATTGGAGCGATAGCAGATTCACTGGCGGAGGCGGAGGCCGAAGCAGAGCTGAGAGTAGCGGAAGAGACAATGCTGGATGCTGTGGTGGAGATGATAAAAGGCACAGAGTCAGACGAGTCAGAAATGGTGGAACTAGTCTCAGAGTACCACGTGGAGGAAGGTGTGGACGTGATAATAGAAGAGCTGTTGAAGTACTGAGCACTGGCGGTGCTCAGTGCTGCAAAGAGCGCAACAGAGCGAGTGAAGAACACCATTGGTTGGTGCAGCGTACTTTGCTTGGATGGGAAGGGTCCCTCTGGCCAGAGAGGAGGACTGGGAGGCCTTATAAGACATCGGATGGCGTCAGGTCTACGAGGCGCGTGGCGGACCATTCGAAACGCGATATCCTGCGTGCTGCGTGATAGACAACGCTTGAGATTCACAATTGATGGGATAGCGATGCTGATAGAAAGGGGATTAGTGGATGGATGAGAACACTACAAGGACCATCAAGCCTTCGAAACACCGTCTCATTGTCTCCTCTATACCTGGCATCTTTACCATCGTAGCTGAAGAACTGGTCTGCGCGGATCTCCCTTTGATTGCGCGTCCAGCAAATTTGGGACGCACACTGCACGTTGTACATTGCACATCTCGATTGTGCATGCATGCATCCGTTTCCGGACCGTTTTAATGCTCGTGTTAAGGGCCCATCACAAGGATCTGGAGATAGTACCCCAATAGGTGGAGGTTGTGCTCTACACTGCTAATGGCGTTGGAGCTCGTCAATGTTGGTGCTTTTATCCCCATATTTTGAAGGTTCAAGTCCAAACTGCCCCCTCTGCGTCACCCACTTGATGACGCGCGTGGATCTGCAAGCCACGCGGATCTGCGATCGCATCCATCGACCCATTTCATTTTTTCCCTCCTTTGATTGCAATAGCGATTAAGGTGTTGTCACACATTCTTGGTGTTGTAATGATATGTATCGGTTAGTTCAAAGATGCGGTAGAGTTGTACTGGTCCCGCTATACCGTCGGGGTGCGCAGGTCTAATGGACGACGAACCTGCTGGACGCTGAAACACCGTGCTGGGCTTAAAATAGTGTTAATCTCACATTGCGGTGCTTGAATTGCGGTGTAAATACGCCCGGGCAGGCTTTTATCAGCAGAGGCTGCAGCTTATTACATGTCTTGATGAGGTTGTTGTTAGTTAGGAGGTGGAAAAAGCCAATTGCTGGACTTTGACACCACTGAGCATTGCTGTTGTGCAGAGCTCACCAACAGCTGCTTATTTTTGAAGCCATAGGTAATAGGTAACAGCTATGCCCATGCTGGGGATTTAATGAGGACAGAGAGAACTCAGTCCTGCGGCGAATAGTTCTATGTGCGTCTCATAGTAATCATCGGATCACCCAGCGCCGATCAGCAAGCTCTCGTCCATTAGGTGCCACATTGGAAGAAATCTCATAGCCAGCTCTGGACACCCTCTCCGCAAAATGGTCAGTACTGCAGGTGGCAAAGATCAAGCAATAATATGTATAGATTTGTCAATAAGGTTCTAGATCTGCCAGCAACGGTCCAGGTTTCTTTTCGACAGAAAGCTCATCAAGACTGGTGGTTAGTACCACCGTAATAATTGTATATGGACCCATAGTCAAATGAATGGCACACAGAGAAGGAGCGCGGTCTTCATCTAGAAAATGAAAATATAATGCAGCACGTGCATCATATGCATGCCGTGCCATGAAGTGCGTTGAGGTGCAAGCGTCAGCCGCGCCTTACGAGCTGGATGAAGATAACTATGGCTCAGAAAGAAGGAGAAGTGGCATTGCCAAGGTCTCGAGCAGTGCCGCCTGTACTCCGTGCAACATCAACTCATGATACTTGTGTTCTCCTCAGTCTTTGACTGCCTGCGTTGATTGCGCCATATATTTATACCAAAAAGCAGGTGGCCTTGCACAGAGTACAAACTGCCAGTATAGGACCCAACAGCCAGCCATTTGAAGGAGTGGCAACTGATATTCATAGAAGAGTAAAGAGACCAGCAAAGGATCCACTTTGAGACTTTGCGGTTCCATCGGCCAGCTTTGTCCTTTCCTCTCCAGCAGCAAGGCCATGCGCTGCAATGCCATGTGACGCATCTGCTAAAAATACGCAGTAGCCAGTTCTCACTTGAGAAGGGCCAGACGGTCTCGTGACGCTTATGATTGGATTAAGCAACCAAAATCGCACAATACAAAGATAATATTCCTAATTTCTGGTGTCGATCTATGCATACGACGCATGCGTATATGGGGTTGATACGCGTGTCCGCCAACGTGCGGCATGACAAGAGGCTGCCTCAGTTGAAGAGCAAACACAGGACTACGAGAACTCATAGCCTTTTCGATTGGTTACCCAGAATATTTATATCCCTCCAAACCATTCCACCGCTCAACTGAGCCCTCTTTCATCAGGGAATCCACCAGCCTCTTCACAGTGACTCTGTCAACTGTGTACTTGCCCCTCACAGCCTCAAACAACATCTCGTGTGAGCAACTGCACCGGTCTTTGACGAACTGCTTGATATAGAACTTGACAAAGAAATCGTCTGGGACGTCACTGGTCTCAGCTTTCTCCTTATCTAGCTGAGACACTTGGCGGGCTTTGATAACCTGCTTCTTCGTTTTGAGGTCCTCATTCATCCAATACCGTTCACCTTCGTTACACAAGATCTGTGGCTTATCACTCAATGATAAAAGACACGCCTGTAATTCCTTCCCTTCAAGACCGGTCTTTTTACCAATCTCACACGAGGTCAAACAGTCCTGATCATTAAACAACAAGAGCACCAATCCCTGGTTTTGACTCACCTCCAGCTGCTTAGTACCTTCCTTGAAATGGGCATCCATAATCATCCAACTCATTGGTGGACACCATCTCAAGTCCAAATTTGCAGTGGTATCTCTGAAATTATGATAAAATTGTTTAAACTGAACCAAGTGTGATTCTAAGTCCCCTGGAATTATCACTTTGCCCTTAGTCTCAGGCCATACACGAGCGTCTAATGGAACAGGTTGGAAGGTTTCATTCTTGTAGTGTGATTGAATCAATGGGAGTTGTGTCATGTCTTGAACCATTGATTTTAATGGCTTTACCAGATCAGCATTCACTTCCTTCTTCAGTTGTTCCAGTACTTGAAGCTCTCTGTCATAATGTGACATTGTTTGCAAGAGACGCTTTGCAAGGAGACGTTTATAACCGGTGATGAACACTTCTTTGTCCCTAATACCATTGAACACGATGGTTATACCATTCATCGTTGCCTCATCAACAACATCACTTCTCAAAACACTGTCGATGCATCTCAAAAGCTTCTTATTGAAATCACTGTTTGAAGCTTGCGTAATTCCCCTACGGAAGGACTCCCTTGCTTGAATTTCCATGTCGTGCTGCTTCACTGTATCGAATATGACGTCACGGGCAGCCATAAGTCGTGATAAGAGATCCTTCCCAGCCGTTTGTATAGTCTTCTCCACGTACTGCTTAGCATAATCCTGATATCCCTGATGAAAGAGAGAAAGAAGCCTCTTATGGCTGAGAAACTTATTCAGTCTGTAAAGGGAATCATGCTTTTGGTGCTCGAACAGTGAACAAATCAGCGACGGTACTTCTGCAGTCTCACCAATGATCAGTTGATCAGCCATTTGTTGTTGTATCGTAGCCATAAACTTGTCATCCATACCGCATCGTTTCCAAAGGTTAACCTCATTCACATATGCTCTGTAACTGACGTCAAACCGACCCTCCAAACTCACGTTCTCCTTCACATACACGTGAGCCCGTTTATAGAACAGTTCGCCATCCTTAATGAGTAGTTTCTCCACTTCCGGAGTCCTGAACCTTTGAAGAAATTCCACCTCGAGACCATCGCTTGTGGCGCCATTTCTTAGGCTTCCAATGAGGTCTTCGAAGGAGTTGTACAATGCAGACCAGCATCCTTGCTCTTTCAAAACATCTGTCAATGCTGTGGATCCGTACTCCTTAATTGTGCGCTTCACTGGGTGATTCAAAAGATAAGTTCGGTCCATGTACATGAATATGCGACTCAGCACCTTCAGCCTATCCTCAAAGAGGTCAAATACTCCAATAAAGCTCTTCAAAAGGTCCTTTCCTTCGCCGCTCACATCATGAGCCACAAGCTCAGCATTCTTCCAAATACCAGAGAATAAGCGATGCGACATCATTGACTGTTGGCGGTCACGGCACAGCAGCTCACAAGATAGATATAGCCTATTGTACCCAATGAGCACCGAGTCTTGGTTCTTTCTCGACCTCAGTACCCTCTCAGTCTGTTCGAAGAGCTCATTGCGGAGACGCACGAGATGTGGAGAGACTGGATGCTTTTTCTGTACCATAGTTTCAGGTCTATAAAGCCACTCGCCGCTGCTTGCGTAGGAGATGAATGGGTGAATCCATCGATGGGGGCGGCGGCTATCACTGTCGCTACCGGTAGGAGCACTGATGCTGACTCAGAGATTAGTCATGAAATATACTGTCGGTGTACGGATGTTGAAATATTTTGTCAGTACATGAGATTTGGCCCAAAGATGAGCTTCAAATAACGAAAACAATAAAGAGTTCTCCCGCTCATTCATCTCATTGTGGGCTGAAACAAGTGTTATCGCATTTCCATACGCGATATACACGTTGCTGATCATTTTTTGCACTTGCATCTGAGCCTTTTAGAAGAAGAACTCGTTCTTCAGTCATCATAATGAGCAGGATACCTCCTCCGCCAGGGTGGCAACCACCGCCTCCACCACCTCCTCCAGGCTCAATACCGCCACCTCCTTTACCTGCAGGATCCCATGGTCTACCACCCCCACCCCCACCGCCGGGCCACTCGATGCCGCCGCCGCCGCCGCCACCATCATCGGTTTCGAGATTCAACAAGCAGGATCTGGATATGAAGAAGCGTAAGTGGTTACAGCTGCAAAAGAAGCGTTACACAGAGATTCGTGTCAAAGTTGGCGGTTTCGTGCACTCTCACAAGGTTGATATGCCACCTGAGCATCTCCGAAAGATCATCAGCGATCACGCAGACATGTCATCGCGTAAATTCTCTGCTGACAAGAGATCGTACCTCGGTTCACTGAAGTTCATGCCACATGCCGCGCTAAAACTGCTAGAAAATATGCCTCAGCCCTGGGAAGATGTGAAAGAGGTGAAAGTGCTATATCATATCACCGGTGCAATCACTTTTGTCAATGAGATACCCAGGGTCGTTGAACCTGTCTACACTTCGCAATGGTCCACGATGTGGATTGCCATGAGAAGAGAGAAGAGGGATAGAAAACATTTCAAGAGAATGAGATTCCCTCCTTTTGACGACGAGGAGCCTCCATTGAACTGGATTGAGAACTTGCAGGATGTTGAGCCGCTGGAGCCTGTTCAAATTGAACTCGATGAGGTTGACGATGAGAACGTGATCAATTGGTTCTATGACCCTAAGCCCCTATTGGATGAGGTCGGATTCATCAATGGGGAGTCGTACAGAAAATGGAAACTTTCGCTGCCAATAATGTCGAACCTTTACAAGCTCTCTACACCGCTCATATCTGAGGTACCGAACAAGAACTATTTTTATCTATTTGACAAGAAGTCATTGTTTACAGCCAAGGCACTGAACCACGCACTCCCAAGTGGACCGAAGTTTGAGCCGCTATTCAAGGATATTGAGGAGGAGGACTTCAACGAGTTCAACTCTATTGACAGAATCATCTTCAGAATCCCGATCAGAACGGAATATAGGGTCGCTTACCCACAGCTATACAACTCATTGCCACGGTCAGTCGAGATCGCCTGGTATGCTGATCCGATTAATCTGTTCATGAAGAGAGAGGACGAGGACCTACCCGCTTTCTACTTCGACCCAATGCTCAATCCAATCAGCGCGAGAACGTTGCAGAATACCCAGACCGATTCAGAGTCTGCTATGTTCGACGAAAATGGGGAAGATATTGCGGGCTTTGAGCTTCCAGGCGTCAAACCATTCTTCCAGGACGAGGAACCAGAACTCGATGATACAGCAGATGCTATTGAGCTGTGGTGGGCCCCGTACCCATTCAATCGTCGCTCAGGAAAGACAGTAAGGGCACAGGATGTTGCACTGGTCAAGAGCTGGATTCTCCAGAGACCACCGAGAGACATTCCTGTGAAGACCAGAGTTTCCTACCAGAAGTTGTTGAAGAGTCATGTTGCTAATGAACTGCATAAGGCTCCAACTTCGAACCACAAGAAGGTACAGCTGCTAAAAAGCTTGAAGAACACTAAATACTTTCAGACCACAACAATCGACTGGGTCGAGGCTGGTTTGCAGGTTTGTCGCCAGGGTCACAACATGCTGAACTTACTGATACATAGAAAGGGACTCACATACTTGCACTTGGACTATAATTTCAACCTGAAACCAACTAAGACTCTGACGACAAAGGAGAGAAAGAAGTCGAGATTTGGTAATGCATTCCATCTGATGCGTGAGATCATGAAGGTAATGAAACTCCTTGTGGACGCACAAGTTCAATACAGACTGGGTAATGTCGACGCATTCCAACTGGCTGACGGTATCTACTACATTTTGAATCATCTCGGCCAGCTCACTGGTATCTACAGATACAAGTATAAGGTGATGCACCAGATCCGTGCATGTAAAGACTTGAAACATATTGTGTATAACAAATTCAACACGGTGATCGGTAAGGGACCTGGTTGTGGATTCTGGCAACCAGCGTGGAGAGTGTGGATTTTTTTCCTGAGAGGCATCATTCCTCTACTAGAAAGATGGTTGGGCAACCTGTTGTCTCGTCAATTCGAGGGTCGGTCTAACGAAGTTGCCAAAACAGTTACAAAACAGAGAACAGATGCTTATTATGACTTGGAACTGAGAGCATCTGTGATGAATGACATATTGGATATGATTCCAGAGGGCATCAAACAGAATAAAGCCAAGACTATTCTTCAGCATTTGACCGAGGCTTGGAGATGCTGGAAGGCTAACATCCCTTGGAAAGTTCCCGGCTTACCTGAGCCCATTGTCAAGATCATCGAGCGATACATCAAGGCCAAGGCCGATGGTTGGGTTTCTGCAGCACACTACAATAGAGAGCGCATCAAGCGTGGTGCTTCGGTAGAGAAGACCGTGGCGAGGAAGAACCTCGGTAGATTGACAAGACTGTGGATCAAGAACGAGCAGGAACGTCAACAGAGCATTGAGAAGGATGGACCATCCATCACACCGGAGCAGGCTACCAAGATCTTCAAGACTATGGTGAACTGGTTTGAAACGAGAAATTTCTCCCCAATCCCGTTCCCTCCGCTGACTTACAAGCACGACACGAAACTACTGGTGTTAGCATTGGAAAACTTGAAAGAGCAGTACAACGCGCAAGGAAGACTCAATGCTTCACAGCGAGAGGAATTAGCTCTGATTGAGCAGGCTTACGACAATCCCCATGAGTGTCTGAATCGTGTCAAAAAGTTTCTGCTCACACAGCGTGTTTTCAAAGAAGTTGGGCTTGAACTCATGGACCAGTATCATCAGCTGACCCCTGTCTATGATGTTGACCCACTCGAGAAGATCACTGATGCCTATCTGGACCAGTATTTATGGTATGAAGCCGATAAGAGAGGTCTGTTCCCTAACTGGATCAAGCCAAGCGACGCTGAGATTCCCCCGATGCTGGTGTATAAGTGGTGCCAAGGTATCAACAATATTGATGGCGTATGGGATACATCCGAAGGTCAGTGCAATGTGATGCTTGAAATGACGCTGAACAAGATCGCAGAGAAGGTTGATTTCACTTTGTTGAACCGTTTGCTGCGGCTGGTAATGGATTCCAACATGGCAGACTACATCACCGCGAAGAATAACGTGAGTCTGACATACAAAGACATGAGTCACATAAACAAGTACGGACTTATCAGAGGTCTTCAGTTCTCTTCGTTCGTGTTTCAGTACTATGGCCTTGTGTTTGACCTGATGCTTCTCGGCCTGGACAGGGCAAACCAGCTTGCTGGTCTCCCGGAGTCACCAAATGAGTTCCTTCAGTTTAAGTCTTTGGAGCAGGAGCAATCATATCCTATCAGGCTGTACTCGAGATATATCGACCGAATTCATGTCTTCTTCCGGTTTGATGAAGAGGATAGTCAGGATCTGATTGAGGCCTTCCTCTCTGAGAATCCTGATCCGAACTTCGAGAACATTATCGGATACAACAACCGTCGTTGCTGGCCTAAGGATTCACGAATGAGACTCATGAGACATGATGTGAACCTGGGTAGGGCTGCATTTTGGGAGATGCAGGGGCGTGTTCCAAGGGCTTTCGCAAACATCCAATGGGATGACGCACTGTCTTCTGTGTACTCGAAAGACAACCCGAACCTGTTGTTCTCAATGTGCGGTTTCGAGGTGAGAATTCTGCCTAATTCGAGAAGAGAAGAAGTCTCATCCTCAACTGAGGGCGTGTGGGACCTCACGTACAACAATGTGTACCACATCAAAGAGCGTCCAACGAAACAGCGCACAGCGAAGGCTTTCCTTCAGGTGACGGAGCAGGATGTTGAGAAGTTCCACGACAGAATCCGTCAGATTCTGATGTCCTCTGGCTCTGTGACTTTCGCCAAAGTTGCAGCGCGGTGGAATACTGCTCTTTTGGGATTGGTGACGTATTACAGAGAGGCTGTTGTTTCGACTGAGTCGCTACTGGATGTCCTTGTGAAGTGTGAGACCAAGATTCAGAGTCGAATTAAGGCAGGACTGAATTCCAAGATGCCAACACGTTTCCCACCGGCTGTGTTCTACACTCCGACCGAGTTGGGAGGCTTGGGAATGCTGAGTGCATCTCATATCCTGATTCCAGCTTCTGATCTCTCGTGGTCAAAGCAGACTGACACGGGCATCACTCACTTCCGTTCTGGAATGCAATTGGCAGAAGACAAGATGATCCCGACTGTATTCAGATACATCACCGCATGGGAAGACGAGTTCCTTGAATCTCAGCGTGTATGGGCCGATTACGCCATCAAGAGACAGGAAGCGATGCAGCAGAATCGTCGTTTGGCTTTCGAGGAGCTCGAAGGTTCATGGGACAAGGGTATTCCACGTATTAGCACGCTCTTCCAGAAGGATCGTCACACGTTGGCCTATGACAAGGGTCACAGAATCCGTAAGGAGTTCAAGATGTATTCTTTGAATCGTCCAAATCAGTTCTGGTGGACGAATGCACATCACGATGGTAAGTTATGGAACATGAACGCATACAGAACCGATGTGATTCAGGCCCTTGGTGGCATTGAAACCATTCTGGAGCACACATTGTTCAAGGGCACAGGATTTGATTCTTGGGAAGGTTTGTTCTGGGAAAAGGGCAGTGGCTTCGAGGACTCGCTCAAGATGAAGAAGCTCACCAACGCTCAAAGATCAGGTCTGAGTCAGATTCCTAATCGTCGTTTCACCCTATGGTGGTCTCCGACAATCAACCGTGCCAACGTTTATGTCGGTTTCCTTGTGCAACTGGATCTAACTGGTATCTTTCTTCATGGTAAGATTCCGACATTGAAGATCTCGCTGATTCAGATTTTCCGGGCTCACTTGTGGCAGAAGATTCATGAACACATTGTCTTTGACCTTTGCCAGGTTCTCGATGGTGAGATGGACGTGTTGCAGATCGAGAGTGTCCAGAAGGAATCGATCCACCCAAGAAAATCATACAAGATGAACTCCTCGACTGCTGACATCACCCTCAATGGAACGTACAAATGGAACTCTTGCAAGCCAAGTTTACTACACGACAGTAACGATCAGATGGACTACATCACCAGTGAGAAGTACTGGATTGACGTTCAGTTGAGATATGGTGACTATGACTCCCACGACATCTCGCGCTATGTGCGTGCCAAATTCCTGGACTACACCAATGACGACTTGTACCCATCCCCGACTGGTGTTCTCGTTGGAGTTGACCTTGCATATAACATGTATGACGCCTATGGAACGTGGTTTCCTGGATTTAAGCCACTAATGCATAGCGCGATGAAGACGATCTTGAAGGCGAATCCATCGCTGTATGTGCTTCGTGAGCGTGTTCGCAAAGGTTTGCAGTTGTATCAGGCGCAGCCACAACAGGCATTCCTCAACTCGAATAATTACGCAGAGCTTTTCAGCAACGAGATCCAGTTCTTTGTCGATGACACCAATGTATACCGTGTTACTGTGCACCGTACAGTGGAGGGGAACATGACAACAAAGCCGATCAACGGTGCTATCTTTATCCTGAACCCAAAGACCGGCCAGCTTTTCCTGAAAATCATCCACACGTCTGTATGGGCGGGACAGAAGCGTCTGGGTCAATTGGCTAAGTGGAAGACCGCTGAGGAGGTTGCTGCGTTGATGCGTTCCCTGCCAAAGGAGGAGCATCCAAAGCAGCTTATTGTGACGAGAAAGGCGATGTTGGACCCGTTAGAGGTTCACATGCTCGACTATCCAAACACATCAATTCGTCCGTCAGAGCTTCGTTTGCCGTTTGCTGCGGCATTGAAGATTGACAAGCTCCATGATTTGGTGCTCAAGGCCACTGAGCCTCAGATGGTGCTGTTCAACCTGTATGATGATTGGCTGAAGTCCATCTCGTCGTACACGGCGTTCTCTCGTTTGATTCTGCTGCTGCGTGCTTTGAGCGTGAATCCAGAACGTACAAAACTGGTTCTACAGCCTGACAGCTCCGTTGTCACGCAGGATCATCACATCTGGCCATCATTCACTGATGAACAATGGGTACAAGTAGAGACGCAGCTGCGTGATTTGATCCTTGCGGATTATGGAAAGAAACACAACATCAACGTTGCATCTTTGACCCAAGCTGAGATCAGGGACCTGATCCTCGGCCAGGACATCAAAGCCCCATCGGCTGAGAGACAGGAGATTGCAGAGATAGAGGGTCAGAACGATGAGGCGCTGACCTCTATGAAGGTGAAAACCCGTAATGCACACGGCGAGGAAATTATAGCACATGTTTCATCGAACTATGAGTCCAAGACGTTCACATCCAAGACTGAATGGCGTAAGCTGGCCATTTCTGCCTCCTTGTTACATATGCGCTCCAAGAACGTATATGTCAACTCTGATGACTTTGTGGATGAAAAGACCACGTACATCATGCCTAACAACTTGTTGCGTAAGTTCATCCAGATAAGCGACACGCGGACGCAGATTGGAGGATATGTCTATGGATCATCTCCAGCGGATAACGATAAGGTGAAAGAAGTCAAGACCATTGTACTTCCCCCACAAATGGGCAGTTTAACAACGATTCAGCTTGGAAAGCTGTGTGAGTCTGAGTGGACTGAGGGGATGGAGTTATTAGGCTGGATCCACACTCAGACGCAGGAGTTCAACTATATGACTGCCTCTGATGTCACCACCCACTCAAAGCTGTTTCCTGACGCCGACACATCACTCGTGGACTTTGCAGTGACTTTGACCACCGGTTCCGTCAGTTTGACTTCATTCACCCTTTCTGCTGAAGGTTATAAATGGGGCAAGACGAACAAGAACATGGATTTAGCTCCAGAGGGATTTGAAACTGAGTTCGGCGAGCAAGGACAGATGATTCTCTCGAGCAACATTATGGGTAACTTCCTTGTGCCAACCGCAGATCTGTGGAACTACACATTCCTGGGTACTCGCTTCAACAAGGGATTGGACTATGACCTGAAAATTGACATTCCACTGGACTTCTACAATGAGCGGCATCGTCCAAACCATTTCATTTCGTTCAACGAGCTTGAAGGTGGTAGCAGCTTGGAGGCTGACCAGGAAGATGTATTTGCATAATGTATTATAAAAATGACGCACAAGCATCTTGTGAGGCTG
The DNA here is from genome assembly GCA_003707745.2 of Williopsis misumaiensis. Lineage (NCBI taxonomy): Eukaryota > Fungi > Ascomycota > Saccharomycetes > Phaffomycetales > Wickerhamomycetaceae > Williopsis > Williopsis misumaiensis. Next base: position 96,214 of record PPLI02000031.1, read on the forward strand.
TAGATTAATGCCATGTTGACCTGATGTATGTATCATGCTCCCTGGCATATTGGTTATTGCTGTTGTGACTACCGATTCTGCAGGGTCATACACTGTGTCGTCAATGACGTCTGAGATCCAGGTTACCACTATTACTTCCGAGGGATCTGTTGAGACAGTGACAGTTACTGTTCCGTGTGCTACGACCACTGGTTACGCCGTTGTTGAGCCTGGAAGCACAGGTGTTGCCAGCGCCACTGTGACCTACTATGCCGCAACCAACTCTGCTGGCTCAATTGTCACTGTCAGTGCCGTCGTGTATGGCTCTACTGCCATTGAGTCTTCTGCTGGATCGTCCTCTGCTGTGACGAAGACTGTGACTGCCATACAGCATACTGGTGCACACGCATACATACTGAGACCCGTGGCGTGCAGATGACCGTGCTCCTGCGAAAAATGCTCTCTGCTGGAGAGTGTTAAAACCGGGAGGCGTCAGACTGCTGTCACCTGCGGTGGATTCCGGGTAGCACTGGCACTGGCGCCAATGAGCTGATGATGTTTTCTCGCATTGACAGAAGCCTAGAAGCACATGTCGATTGCAAACGCATTTTTTTAACAGATTGGCAGTTTGAACGTAAACCCTGCCGACCAGTAGAGGCATTACGCGGACCACTGTGCAAAGTTGCGACATCACCTATTCCTAAAAGGCACCTCTTTGGGCTCCCAGCCCTGATCCTTGTAGGACAGGAAATGGCGCAGGAGATCCAGCCGACAAATCGTACAGCGGAAAGCTCTCAGCTGTGATGTGAAGCGCACCCTCTGGGATTTGGCCAATCTATGATCAAGAATGCATCCAAAATGGTAAAAATGACCACAGGGCAGCAGCAGAACCATCTGCTGGTTCTCAAACCCGTCCATGCAGATACAGCACGTTTCCTCAGTCACTGGGCTGCTCACGTTTGCAAGCTGATGACTTTCCTGCATTTGCACGAGCTGCTTGAACTGCATTACCTTGCAAAAAGAGTGGCTGCTGGAGGTATAGCAGAAGCTCTTTGCTGCCTCGCTGTAGTCGTCATAGGTATAGCTGTCAATCATTTGGCGCGTAACCACACTGGGCTTCTCTTTGGGCTTGATGTAGCCAGATATTTCCAATACTTTCACTGTAAGCAAGTATCCCCCAACGCAGATGTATACCGGAATGGCCACTATTGTGGTCAGCACTGTGGTGGATATACATACCACAACTGCGTAGAAGAGCATAGGCCTGATATTATACGCATCTGGGTCTGTGGACTCTTTGGCCTCTCTGCAGTATATCAGCAGAAAATGAGTATTCCTTATCATCCCTCTTGAACTCACATAAGCCAAATAGCCGATGCTGCCTGCATAGAACAAGGATGCGAGCAAGCAGAAGAACAGAAAAACGACCAATCCTGCCCTCCAAATTGGGCTGTCGTCCTCTGGGCAGCGGTTGTCGCCCACAAACCAATCAACGATATACTCCACGCTGTCACTGCGGCTCCAGTCATATAAG
>PPLI02000032.1:0-97596 GCA_003707745.2 Williopsis misumaiensis
AGGCCGCCGCACATAGCGCGTTCGAAAATTTTAGAGGGAGACAACCCACGCCCAGCTCACATCATCATCCTCCGTCCCGCTGCTACACCGGCCATCCTCTCCCTGGGACACACGCCTGCCTCACCCGCCGCCACCTCAGGCTGACACCCACCACCGCACTCGCTCGCTCCCTTCCCCTGTTCCTGCCGCGCCCCGGCATTCATTCTCCCCATGAACATACTGGTGTTACTGCTCACGCTTCTGGTCCTCCCTGTGCGTGGCGAGGACTCGCCCTTCCCCACGATTGAGATGTTCTCCGACGACGGGTACTTCTGGTATGTCCTCGTGGACGTGGGTGACCAGCCCTCCAGGCTGCTCGTGGATATCACAGAGCCAAACTTCTGGGTCTTGAACTCAACCGCTTTCCCGTCCTGCTCGGGCACCACCGTGGAATACACACAGACTCTGACGCTCGGTTCAGATACCCTCACGAGCACAGAGACTGCGGTGTATGTGACTGCCACCGGCTCGCAGCTGTCCACTGCCCAGGATTGCCAGTATATGGGTGCCTATAGCCCTGCTGCTTCGAACTCCTCCATCCAATCCTACGAATCATACAACGGAACCAATATCGACAATGAGGAGCGTGCAGGATCACTGGTCCAGGATAATGTCACGATCCACAACTTTATGAGCAACAGCACAGTGCCGCTCGGTGTCGTTGAGTTCATTGATGTGAACGAAACGAGTGCTGACCTGGGCTCCCTCGGCTTGGCAGGCGTCGACACCACAGTGCCCAATGCCAATCTGCTGCAACAGCTCACACAAAATGGTCTTCTCAACTCTTCGGCATACTCTTTTGCCCCTGCTTCGAACGCCACGGGACGCATCATCCTTGGAGGGGTCGATACAGCTCTCTTTGACGGGCCACTTGTTGCATACGACACCATACCCTTCGCATACTCCGAAACGGATATCCGCCACCTCTACCCAATCGTCCCCTTCACGGGAATGGCGGTGAGGAACGCTCGTGGCAACACCGTCTGGGTCTCAGAGGCTGGGACTGTGCCCGTGCTCTTGGATTCGGGCACCCCATTCCTCTACTTGCCATACTCCACAGTCGTCTCCCTTGCGGTACAGCTCAATGCGTTCTACTGGGAACCCCAGGGGCAATGGTTCCTCAAGTGCTCCACTGCTGATGTGGGCGCATCTGTCAAGTTCCAATTCGGTAACTTGACGGTGGATGTTCCCCTGGATCAACTCGTGCAGCCCATTTACGATGTGAACAACACTCAGGTCACTTTTGAGGATGGATCCGCCTCATGCATTCTCTTGGTCTTACCAGACAACTACTTGGGCTATTCAGTGCTCGGTTCTCCTTTTTTGAACTCGCTCTATCTCGCTGTGGACAACGAAGGCCAGAGGATTGCAATGGCCCAGGCCAATAAGGCCACCGGTCAGAGCGTCAACACTACAACCACTTCATTGAAGACTTCCAATGGCACCTCATCCACCTCGTTGCCATATGCATCAAGTGAGATCTCGTCTGGGTATATCCCATTCGCTGTATCGAATAACATTACAGATTTACTCACGATGTCCGTCAACGTCCAGTCCTTGAGCCCATCGGTTGCCGTCACGGCGGTTTATACCAGTGGACAAATATACACGGGACGCGTTGAAAATTCTACAACAACACTGGACGAAGGATATACGACACAGTCAACTGCAACACCTAGTGCAATGGCTGTGAGGCTGCAATGTGGGTTCGTCACGGGTATGGTTGCGTCTTTTTTTGCACTGGTGATCGGCATTTTGGTTTGATTACATTGAGTTCTTGAGTTTTGATAGATCTGTTTTTGTATGTGTTCTTCCTGATCATGTAGACTGAAGCGACCACTACAAGTAAACAATAAATAACATGCCTATTAGCGATAGCCTATATAGTGACGGCGCGGTCTCCCTTCTGTACGGCCGCCTCTCCTCTCTTACGCCAAAAATCAGACACAGCTTGGTATTCTCCTCGCCAGCGCCGTATCCCATTCATAGCCGTGGCAGGTGTCACCTCTGACAACTCGTGTCCTTTGCCTGTCAATGCCTCCTTCGTATCACTTCCAATATATACCTCGTGTTCGACAACGTTGGGCAATAACTGGTGGTGTACTCTCGGGTACGCAATCGCCTCCAAGAGAGGCATGTTATAGCTGTAAACACGCACGATAGCTTGGAAAACAGCTGTGAGAATCCGTGATCCGCCAGCAGATGCAATCACAAAATCTGGCTTACCAAGCTCATTGACAACAATCGTCGGCACACTTGAAGATAAGGGTCTCTTTTTAGGTCTGATAAAATTATAGGCAGAAGGTTCCACCCCAAATGAGTTTGGTATCCCTGGCGTACAAAAATCATCCATCTCATTGTTTAAGATGATGCCAGTGACCTTGTCACGGACAAGCGATCCAAATAGCAGATTGATCGTGGAAGTGACACCCACCGCATTGTGATGCTCATCAACAATAGCAAAAGATATTGTTCCATGAGGTGTGTTGATATCATACACTGGTAGATAGTCTGACCAATGCTTCTGCGCTTGCGTGTCGTTCAACCGATCTAAGGAGTAACGCGCCCATTCTTGACCGGTGACAAACTCAGTCATATTAGTCTCAGGGTCTCCAAGACGACTCCGTGAGCTTGCCATCCACTTCATCGTCTCCACAAGTCTATGGGTAGCTACTGGATTCATATCTCCACCGACATGCTCTCCAAACGTATCCATCATGTTCAATCCATGGACCAATGCAGGACCAGAACTAGAACCACCAGCGGTATAGACGTCGTTGCCCAAATATGTTGTATGCAATGCGGCAGTGACATCAACATGATAACTGCTGAAATCCTCTTCGGTGAATATCCCGCCGTGTGCATTTGCAGCCTTGATCAAGTTTGACGCGATGGGACCCTGCGGGTCATAGAAAATGGCATCACTACCATTTTTCGCAACCATTTCAAGCGTATCAGCCAGTTCCTTGTGCCTCACAATGTCTCCGAGCTCGATCACCTCTGTCTCGGTGTCATCTTTGAAGAGGAAATAGTAATCATCATAGTTCGCCTTTAGCACTTCTTTATCGATCTCAACCACGGATGCTAAGACCACCGAAGCGTTCCAGCCATGACGTAGTATATCCACCACTGGCATGATCAACTCATGCCACTGTAGCTCACCGGATCCCTGGAGTTTATGCAATGTGTATAGACCCTTGAGTTCTCCCGGAATTCCGGCAGCCAACCCGCCCACTTTGGACAAGTATTCACGGCCTTTGAACATCATCTGGTCACTTCGCAATGGTGCAGCTTCTCTTGCATCTATCGTAATAGCATCTTCACCGTACTTCTTCGCCACGAAGTACGCACCACCACCAATGCCGGAATTGAACATGTTGATGCCCCCCACGCATAGGGCAACAGTCACCGCTGCGTCCGCTGCATTCCCACCGCGGTCCAAGATGTCCACTCCCAGTTGGGAGCAGAGCGGAATATCACATGCGACAGCACCACGGACAGTTTTGTGGAGGTGAACGGGATCCGGATCCAGTGATGGCATCCGCGCGAGCTTGCTGAGATCGATTCCGCGGTCCCGTGAGATGATAGCCATGTTCTCCTGCAAGAGAGTGTATGAGGGGCCCTGGAGCAGCCACAGGACCGCGCAGGCCAGCGGCAGCGCAAGCAATAACGAGCTCCAGTGCTTTGCCATGGGCTCCGGGGGAACTGTGGAGGTTACTCGGAGTTCTTACAAATCGATGTTCGCTTATCTGTCTGTGGCGGCGCTGGGGGTGGGGTCGCCAATCCGAGGGGTTCCCGTCCCGGAATAGACACTCGTAGTGGTTGAGAGCGAGTTCAACGGGAGATGACCGGAGTTCTGAGTCTGTGGTCAAGTCAAATGGGGATATACAAGGCCACAGCGACCTATGCACCGAGGAACTGGCTGTTAAGACGTTGGTTGTGGTGTTTTTTTGAACCGGAGTTGGATGAGAGTGCTCATGATAGGACTTTGTACTTCCAGCTTGATGAGGAAAAATGATGTCTCTGAACACGACTGGGTCTGTCGTCTGATGGCTAGGGTTCCATGCTAGGTCAATCCCGTTCACTGCTTAGCCATTCTGCTCTCCGAAATGTTCAAGTATTACTTGGATTGATGAGATCATACGTCAGTGTTGAAGTGAAAAATTCACCTTATATTTGGCAGCCGATGATCCAATCCTTAGAGCCCAAAGCCAGCGCGCACTATATAGATGCCAGAGTTTGCCGGGAAGGTTGAAGAAAAGGAGCTCGATACAAATGACATCTATGTGGTCTCCCAGCTAGAGATGTTCGAGCAATTTGTATCCAAGATCGAGAGCTCTGAAGATGATATGCTTCAGCAGACGCATTCCGGTGTTGCGGACTTCCTCTCCTATAAGCTCGGCCATCTGAAGGGAAGCTCATTCGAGTACATGAGTCCTGATCTTACCGGGCTCTACAGAGAATTGCGGGACACGGCCACAAATACCACCATCTACATGACGCCAACGGACTGTGAGAGACCATGCCTATTGTATGAATCTAGATTGGTGAACGACAAGGGCAAACCAGTGAATATCACATATACAGAAGGTGAGCCGACTGATAGAAGCCCCACCACCGAGTCGTATCCATTCCCACCGTTCGTGTTACACCAGGGACATCCCACGCATTTCACATTATCCAAAGACGACTTGACAAGGGGATTCAGGAACGTTAGACGAGAGGTGACGAAGCAACTGGTCGAACCTATCATCAAGGCAACCGGATACAAGTGGGTTTATTCGAGAAGCACATACAAGAACAGGGTCTACTTCCTCCATTTTTCATGCTTCCAGGACATTAAAGCTGACATGATCCCCTCAAAGCATCGCATCCGTCACTCGCTGGCTGTCTATGAGCCGCATCCTTGTGAATCATCGCTTTCTGTCGGTATTCATCTGTTTTCGAAGAAGTACGTCATCCAGTACTTCCACAGAAGACACACAAGGTTGATGGACATTGTGTGCTCACTGCTGAACGACATGATGGACAGTCCGCTTTGGCTCAAGAACCTGATACCGCCATCAAACTGACAGTGTGTAACTACCCACTTGTATAGATCTCACGTGGGCAATAACGGGCTCCCTCCCATCGCTAGAACGTAGTCGCAGGCGTCGCCTGCAGTCCTTGACGGGTAGCGTCAGTGGGCACGTGACCACGTCTACATCACGTGGCCTTGTTTGCCGGATCGGGCAATGGTAAACAATGTGGCCCATCACAAGTTTTTCGCGCCGGGGATCCCAGCGGCCACCCACGAAAAAAAGCGATTTGTTTACATTCAGAGGGGCGACGCCAAAAACATCACGAACAGATTCCAGAAGCATAATGAGAGAGGTTATCAGTGTTAACGGTACGTGTCTTGCAATACCGACTTGGTATAGGGATAATCCGGTGGCCTGCCGCGTGGCTTCTGAGCAAAGTTGTGTGCGGTTTCAGATCTGTGGATCTAGAAACATACGCGTTGTTTCATAACTCACCACCACGAGCGGAATGGAATACTAGAGGCAAACAGCAACCACGGCGGACCATCTCCTTGAGCCCGCCCCTTAACGCATCACTAACACAAGCAGTTGGTCAAGCTGGTTGCCAGATCGGTAACAGTTGTTGGGAGTTGTACTCCCTTGAGCACGGTATCGAACGCGATGGATTCTTGAAGGAAGGTTTGAGCAGACCAAAGGGAGGCGAAGAGGGGTTTTCCACCTTCTTCTCCGAGACCGGCTCAGGTAAGTACGTGCCAAGAGCATTGTACGTTGATTTGGAGCCAAACGTTGTCGATGAGGTTAGAACTGGTCCATACAAGGACTTGTTCCATCCAGAACAGATGATCACTGGAAAGGAGGATGCCGCCAACAACTACGCTAGAGGACACTACACCGTCGGTAGAGACTTGTTGGACGATGTTTTGGACAGAATCAGAAGAATGGCAGACCAGTGTGACGGTTTGCAAGGTTTCTTGTTCACCCACTCCCTTGGTGGTGGTACGGGTTCTGGTTTCGGTTCATTGTTGTTGGAGCAGTTGAGTTTGGAATACGGAAAGAAGGCCAAGCTAGAGTTCGCCGTTTACCCAGGCCCACAGGTTTCCACTTCCGTTGTGGAACCATACAACACCGTTTTGACCACACACACAACTTTGGAACACGCTGACTGTACCTTCATGGTTGACAACGAGGCTATCTACGATATCTGCAGAAGAAACTTGGATATTCAAAGACCAGACTTCAACTCCTTGAATAGCTTGATCGCCCAGGTTGTCTCCTCCGTGACCGCTTCTTTGAGGTTTGACGGTTCTTTGAATGTGGATTTGAATGAGTTCCAGACCAACTTGGTCCCATACCCAAGAATCCATTTCCCATTGGTTGGATATGCCCCAGTTGTTTCCAGCAACATAGCTACTCACGAGGCCAATTCTGTCTCTGAGATTACCAATGCCTGTTTCGAGCCAGGTAACCAGATGGTGAAGTGTGACCCAAGATTGGGTAAGTACATGGCCACCTGTTTGCTCTACAGAGGAGATGTGGTCACCAGAGATGTCCAGAGTGCTGTGGCTCAGGTCAAGGCTAAGAAGACTGTTCAGTTGGTTGACTGGATCCCAACAGGTTTCAAGATTGGTATCTGTTACCAGCCACCGACGGCTCCACCAAAGTCTGAGTTCGCTGCAGTGTCAAGAGCTGTGTGCATGTTGTCTAACACTACCGCTATTGCTGAGGCTTGGAGAAGAATTGACAGAAAGTTCGACTTGATGTACTCCAAGAGAGCCTTCGTCCACTGGTATGTTGGTGAAGGTATGGAGGAGGGCGAGTTCACCGAGGCCAGAGAGGACTTGGCTGCCTTGGAGAGAGACTACGAGGAGGTCGGTCTGGATTCTAATGACGTTGACGAGAACGAGGAGTACTGAATTTCCAGCTTATGATACCCCAACACTCACGTCATGCGGGTGGCCATCCTTATCGTTTCATCCCTCAGTTACCCCTTATTGCTGTCCTTGGATAACAGTACTCGTTCTAGTTTTTTTTAACTGTCTAATGATTTTTGGTGCTTTGAATCCATTATGCGATTTTGTACAATGCTAAGCACCGTATGCTATAGCGCAAAGAATGAACTGATACTTCTCACCTTCAGTTTGCTCCTCGCGATGATTTTCTTCCTTGCCGGCTCTACCGCAACACTCTGCTTCTTGCCCTGTTGTGCCTTTGTTATCTTCTTCAATACCATTGCTTGCGTATACCCAACCAGATCCCCCAGTTTCCAGATTTGCTCGTACTCGCTCTCCCGGTCCTTGAACTTGTCAATGAACGTATGGTTCACGACGTTGAAATCGAGCCATACCGTCCCCACTGGTAGGGTTAGTGAGCGGCCTTCCAATCTGTATTTCCTCATAATCGTCTGTGCCTTCAATCCCCATGACATCCTTTCCAGTATTGGTTCTGAAACCATATCCCAATTCTGATAGTCAACCTTAGTCCAATCCCTCTTTACGTTGATAATAGTCTTACTCTGCATTTCTAAGTAGAGTAGTTTGCCATGGTCTGCGCTCTGTTGCAGCTTTATGAAAGAATCTTCAGATACAATGGGCAACGAAAGAACCTGCAAGTTCTGCCATTTTCCCGCGTTGATAGACGAGCACCATCTACTAATGATAGGGTCAGGTACGGAGCTTAGTCTTCCGACTTTCAATGCCGTTAGTTTTGACATGTTTGTTAGTTGGATCAAGTCATCATGGCTCAGAGGTTTACAAATCTCCAGGATCACCAAGTTCTCGAATTGGCACGCATTTAAGGAGTGAACAAATGTCGAGATCCTGATGTTGCTGAAGAACCTCTCAATGCGATGACGAGTTGACGCTGGTGGCGTGGTTTTCAGAATCACATTTTTTTTAGGAAGGATCTGATTGACAACGTTTGGGTGGCATTGGAACTGGGGCTCTTTAGCAAAAACTGAGGCAAACATCTCGAACATCAGGAAACTATCACGTCTCCAGGACGAGATGTACATCCATACCAATTTCCACACCTGCCATGAACTAGACCTCAGGATCGATGGTGTTAGATATTGTTCGTTTTCGGCGATCTTCATCGCAGCCAGTACCTTCAGGGACTTGAGTCTCTTGTCCTCATGATGTGAAGATAGCACAGCGGGTGACATAACCGTTCCCCAGTCGTACGTTGCCTCTGTTGAGCTGTCCTGATATATCTCACTGGATCCTATCTTCCTGTACTGCTCCTCTTCGGGAACATATTGCTTAGTCCACTTTTTCTTCCTGTCCTCCTCATCCACCGTCGCTGCACGCTTCCTCACATTGCGTTTCCATTGCCCATACTGTCGCCTTTGCGGCTCCACAAGCTCCATCAGCATTGTATCAGGCAGACAGATGTGAGGTTTTACGCGTCGTGCGCACGCCGTGTTCTTTTACACGCGTAGCGCTCGGGTCACGTGAGGCCCCCGCGAATCGGTTCTGCAAAACTCCGATCCCATAGTGTTTTTTTTTTGTTTGGGGCGGTCCACAGCCCTCGTAAATTTTGACCCACCCAATCACAAAAGACCGGGCGACGCGTCTACTGCCAGCTCCCGCTTCTAGGACCCAAGGAAGTCTAGCGTACAGTGCGTTGTGGAATTTTCACTAGCTGATTTTCAAGCGTTGTTACAAACTTCTTGTCGGGAGATATCATGTCAGTGCTGGGGCTAGGGAAGAAGAACTTCGTCTTTTCCAACTGGGCGCACATCCATTCATGCAAGCCTGCGCTCTATTTCCAGCCTTCAAGCCTAGATGAGGTTGTGGAACTTGTGGGATGTGCTAGGAAAGAGGGAAAGACGTTGTTGACGGTCGGATCTGGACATTCGCCTTCCGATCTCGTCATGACTAACGACTGGCTCGTGAATTTGGACAAGTACAACACAGTGCTGGGTGTCAAAAGACACACTAGTGGCATGTATGCGGACGTGACCGTCGAGGCTGGAATACGACTGTTTCAATTGCACGAATTCCTGGCCAAAGAAGGTTTGGCGATGCAGAATTTGGGCTCCATCTCCGACCAGTCCATTGCCGGCATCATTTCTACCGGTACGCACGGTGCCTCTCCGTACCATGGACTCGTGTCCCAGCAGATTGTTGACCTCACGCTGGTCAACGGAAAGGGCCAGGTTGTCTTCTGCAACAGCGAGACCAACACGGACGTTTTCAGAGCTGCTTTGTTATCTCTGGGCAAAGTCGGCATCATTGTCAAGGCCACAATCCGTGTGATCCCAGCCTTCAAGGTGAGGGCATCCGAGGAGGTGATCAGCTTCGACACGCTCTTGGAGAAATGGGAGAGTATCTGGGTCAGTTCCGAGTACATCAGAATATGGTGGTATCCGTACGCCAAGAAGTGTGTGCTATGGAGAGGTAACAAGACCGAGGAGCCTGTCACCGCTCCAAGAAAGAGCTGGTGGGGGACCAAGTTTGGGAGATTCTTCTACGAGTCTCTGCTGTGGGTCGCTGTGCACATATATCCACCGCTGACCCCTTACATTGAGAAGTTCGTGTTTAGCCGTCAGTTTGGTCAAGTCGAAAACAGCGGTCATAGTATCACCACCGTTGGAAACTCTGTCCAGCAGTTGAACATGGATTGTTTGTTCTCCCAGTTCGTCAATGAGTGGGCTGCTCCTTTGAATAATGGTCCGGAGATTCTCAGATCTCTGGAGCACTCCATTAGTGTCGCTGCCGCCAACCACGACTTCTACGTTCATGTTCCAGTCGAGGTGCGCTGCTCCAATGCCACGGGTACTGGGGAAACAGCATACTCTCCTGAATTGGCTGGCCGTTCACCAACATCAGCCGGCCCTGTCAGGGGAAATGATTTACGCCCATTCTTGGATAACACACCAAAGTTGAAGTACGCCCCATTGGCGGATGTCACAAACTCCCAACTGACCATGTACATCAATGCAACCATGTACAGACCGTTCCGGACAAACTCACCAATCGGTAAGTGGTACAAGATTTTTGAAGAGACAATGGGCGCAGCTGGTGGTAAACCTCATTGGGCCAAAAACTTCTTGGGATCAGTTGAGTGGGCTGATGGTGATGTCAAGGCCGAGTCCAAGTACTACGACGGCGAGATGAGAGGATTCGCAGCAAAGAACAGAGAATGGTTCGGCAAGGACCTGGAGGAGTTTAAGAGGGTGAGATCTGACCAGGACCCGGACAATGTGTTCATGAGCTCAAAGCAGTGGTTTGTGAAGAACGGCCTGCTTTAACTACAATTGACTAGATTTGGGATATACAAACACCAGGTAGCGCTAACAGTATCCTCGTTGCCATGTTGCGGAGCAGTTAATCGAGAGCCTTTCTCCGATGATTGCTGACATTATCCGTGCGGCCCATCTCGGCTCACAAAAAAGACGACAAATAATCCTCCGAACCTCACCCTCACTCGCTCAAGTCGATCCAATGCCCGAAAAGAAAGACCCCCGTGACCTCCTGAAGGAGCCTCTTCATGGTATTTATATCCCTGTGGCATTGATCATTGCTGGGACAGCGATCTTTGGGCTCCAGTACATACCCTATGTGATGGTGGTGCTCGTCCCATTCCTTGCATTCAGATTCTACTCTGCGTATTTGACTAGGCAATCAATCTTTGAGCACAAGTGGACCAAGTTGGAACTGCTGGAGTCGACCGTGGTGAGTAAGAACACCGCTATCTATCGCTTCAAATTGAAGAGAGATAGTGAAAGTTTGGATATTCCAGTGGGTCATCACTTAATTGTGGAATCTAATGGTATCACTCGCCACTATACGCCAATATCTGCTAGGGAGGAGCAAGGGTTCTTTGACATCATGGTGAAATCCTATGCCGATGGTAATGTCTCCAAAGACTTTGCGGCTTTGAGACCAGGTCAGACTATGCAGTTCAAAGGGCCAATTGGTCGTTTTAACTACAGAACGAACGAGGCGAAGGAAATTGGGATGATCGCCGGTGGCTCTGGTATCACTCCGATCCTACAGGTGATCAGTGAGGTTACAAGAACCCCAAATGACTTAACCAAGCTGTCCTTGATCTACGCCAATGAGACGGAGAACGATATTTTGCTGAAGGGAGAGCTTGATGAACTCGCGGAGAAGTACCCATACTTCTCCGTGTACTATACCCTGTCCAAGCCTCCAACCGGTTGGACTGGTGGGGTTGGCTATGTCACCAAGGAGATGATCGCAGAACACCTGCCAAAGCCATCGGACGACTCCAGAATTCTCGTTTGTGGGCCTGCGGGTCTGAACACCGCCATGGTTGAGCATATCGAAGCCCTCGGGTTCCCAAAGGCCAAGATGCCTACTAAGGGTGATGATCAGGTGTTTATTTTCTGATATCCTTCACTGTCCAATTCCTTCTATAGTAGCAGCTCCACTTCTGCGATCATACAGAGATGATCGCTAGGGTATTCTCCCTCATGAGGCTGTCCATGCACTGTCATCTCGCTCGCTGGTGGCATTCTCAGTAAAGCGGTAATTCTGGTTTGAGTGAGCTCCTCGTACTCCAGTGATTTCACTTGAGAAGTAGTACCAACTTCCCACGGGGCGATGAAGCAAATGTAATCCAGGAGTCCTCTCCAGGAATGGGCCCAATTTGAAACTTCTGGCTCTCCTTTGTCGTTGTCTAGGCCTGAATTCTCCTTATGGACCTTGCTGTACCCCACGGAGTACAGTGATATAGCCCTCATAGGAAGGGAATTGTGCAAGTCCTGCATCTGTGACACCAATTCTGTCTGTTCTTCCGTTGGGGTAAATTCTTCAGGGACTGGGTCCTTGGGCTGATCCCCACCAAACTTTTCAATGTTTCCACCCTCCTCCTCTTCATCTTCAACCCCCTCCCTAAGCTTTGAATACTGGAACGATGTTGAGCATTGAATGACTCTTTTACACCGAGCATCGTACTCAACCGGCTTGGACGTCAGGGATAGGTATGGCGCATCAAATGGCTGCGAGTTGAAATCTCCGCCGAAAAAGTTAAACCATTCACCCCCTTGAAGAAGTCTAACACGTTCCATGAACTCGTTGAACTTACTAAGAATGATGTAAGTCTGTCTTGTTCGTTCATATGTGCCAAACGGATGCCAAAATAAATGCGTAGTACCAATCAAAATTCCTCTCTTCAAAGTGTCTGGATACTGATCGAGAATGGACCTCTGGAACTTGAGGGCAAGAATCATTCCAACGTTCTTTGTCACCGTTCTCGGTAGTATACTCCCTGAGCTCTCCCTATCATAGTCAATGCTCATTCGATCACTCATCTCAAATAGTAAGGTCTTGTAAAAAATTGCAATGCCATGGTTCTTGTCACCCCATCTGTTGAATTGCGACGCATAACCAAGCTTTCCAAGCTCTTGCTTCCAAAATGAGTTGTATTGAATGTAATCAACCTCTTGCAGAAGCAATACGTCGGAGTTATAGTATTTGAACTCATTCAGCAGGACTTGTGATCTTTTGGTCCATTTGACGGCATTACCGCTGGTGGGGAAGAGTTTTCTTCTGATCAAGGACTGAGCAAGGATATTGTAGGTCATTATGCTGACGTTGACGCCCTTCCTCCCCGCTGTGGGTGGCAACTTTAGCATTTGTCTCTTGACGAACCTGGCGTCGCTGGGCGTGCTCAGCTCATCGGGATCAATCCCTTGGGAAATAAGAGCCTGGCGCTTGGCCTGCTTTGCTGCCTCCCGCTTGGCCCGCTGCTCGGCAATGTACTCGGGAGTGATGTTCGGTGGTTTGGCCATATTCGTCTTCAAGTGGTCTCTCGGAGTTTTGAACTGATTCAACTTTTCAATGGCTACGTCCCACTACAGAAAGAATCAAGCCCACGAGTCTACTACAACTTTTGACAAAACAAACCTCCTAATTACTGCCCCAGTGCTCCATCCCGACAGCTTTTCCATTGAGCACGATTGGTGGGGCCATCTGTATTGGCATTGGCTCCTGTGGCAACTGTGTTAGCCTTTGCTGAGTTTGCTGTACCCGCGTTGGATTGATGGGTTGCACAGTGGGTATGATATTGGATGGGTTGTCGCCTCGAAGTCTGGCAATGTAGTTTGTCTGATTGATTGTGTTCATCAGCTGATCCACCTGTGGCAAAAGATCCGATGCCACCTTGCCCTGTGCCATCATTTGACGTAGCCGAAGCGACTGTTCCTTCAGTTGATCCACCGCTACTGTGAGGTTGTTGTACTCGTTCAAGTAGAAGTTCAAATCATTCTCCATCTTGCCGATCTGCTGTTTCTTTCTCTGTCTGCACTTGGATGCTGCAACCCTATTTCTCTCTAGGAAGCTCTTTCGCTTTTCCTCCTCAGTCATACCTTCCTCATCAACAGGCTCGTCTGATTCTGCCTTCACCTTCTTTTTTTTAGGTTCCGGCTCTTCTGGCTTCTTCGATCCTCGTCTTTTCGTCTTCTTTTCTGTCTTTGCTGGCTTCTCGTCCTTAGGAGACTGGTTCATTGACGATACATTAGATGCGGTATTGTTGGCTGGTGGAATCATCGGCTGTAAGTTCTGAGCCTGGACCTGCTGATCGAACTCCTTGGTGTTGGTCCCTAGCAGCGAGCTGAGGCCAGGGGTGAACGCGGTGAACCCAAGAGCCCCTGGGGTCCCGACACCAGGCACTATGTTGTTGACCGAATGATAGGCACCCCCTGGTGTGAGTCCAGTTCTCATGTTTGAGTCGTTAGGCGTCAGTCCCGTTCGTGGGAACTGGGCATTACCCCATCCTGAGGGAACGCCAGGCGAAAGCACTAGTGGTGGTAATTTGCGCCCGCTAGGTGTGAGCACCTGTGGTGATGTTGCTTGTGCTCCAACGCTCGATTTGTCGGCATCTTTTGAGGCAAAACTCTGTTCAAAGGGATTCACCTCAAAGTCAAAGGATGTATGGGAGCCAGTAGCGGGCGTCTGCGATGAATTATTGGTGGTGGTCATTTCGCCCTGCACTGCTATTGTCCTTCAAGTAGGGGAAGGGGCAAGCCACGGTACGCAACGACAATAACTGATGTAGCAAGAGGCAGGGAGCGGATATGCGGTACTGATCAGCGGCTCACTTCAAACCACTCGTAACCACAAGAAAAGGGTGGTGGAGGCGTCGATATGCACGCACAACGGTTTCTAAATCTGGTGCCTTGCTTGTAAGGCAAAGTTTGAAGCAGTGTGACTTCATCGCCCTCGACCCGCGCGGCCGGCGGCGACCGTGAAAAAAAAAACTGTGAGGAAACGTCCAGAAGCCGATAATTTCCGTGTCCAGCCATATGGTTCTTAAAAAGGGAGATTTTCCTTATTGGCTAGTTTTTAGATGATATTTCTGTTGCTGGGGTTACCAAGGCAACGTACTACTATAGTCCATTTTTAGGTGGCGGTCTTCTAATCTTCACTGTATTAGGCGCATAGACATGCAACTCCTGAGCCATGTTACCTCTGTAGACAGTAGATCCCAAGATGGCGTTGCTTCGAAGTCTGAGCATCGCATTCTGCCTTACTTGCGGCTCACAGTGCTGTGCAGATGATGCTCCTTCATGAAGAGTCCAGCTAGCCAGGCTAGCACCACTGCCACGAGACAGAAGAGCAATGCAGAATGAGAGCCGATATCGTACGAGTCAATGATGTGCTCCCGGAACACCGTCGGGGCGGTCCAAGCGTAGTCCGCCGATCCTGCGGCTTTAGCAATGATCTCGGTAACCTCTTCCCGAGTGTAATCTGATGGCACATCGTACAAGTATTGTAGTTGACTCAGCAACGACTTCTGGAAGAGTAAACTTGACACGGAAACACCAATTGTGGACCCTGTTGCCCTAAATGCATACTGGATCGAGGTGGTGGCAGCCTGGTCTTTCAATGGCACAGATGCAATCAGTGCAAGCAAAGTCACTGTTAGAGATGCTGCATATCCGGCTCCTGGAATGTACAGCTCGAAAAACTGGAACCAGGCCGGTGTATAACGACCGCTCAAGTACAACCCCCATACTCCAAAGATCGTAACAAAGTTGCTGATGATAGAGAATGTAAGGTACTTTCCCGTATGCTTCATGTAGAGACCTGATAAGAATGACCCCATAGATACACCGACAAAGTTGGCGATGGTTCTCAGTCCGATCTGGGTTGGCGTGAGTCCTAGCACCGAGGACCAGAAGACAGGCACGTAATAGAGATATGTAAATACTGCCATTGACATGAACCAATTCACCAAGGAGGATGACAGCACGGTTCTGTAGGCAAGAAGCTTCACTGGAATCACTGGGTTTTTAGCCACATGAAGTTCCACATGGACAAATGAAGACCCGGATGTTATGAGCAAGATGATCAGAGCCCAAAAGACAGGGCTTCCAACTCTCAGTTCATTGCCACTGAAGGAAACAAGCACCATGAAGGTCAGGAGCATCGTAACTAAACAAAAGGCACCAGTAAAGTCGACCTGCTTTAACTTGTCTCTTTTGCTTCCCCTGATCCCCAGTCCTTGAGACCCAGCGGGTAAATGGAGCTTATCAATAATCATAAACATGCTCAACAGCGATATTGGCACCTGGCTATAGAAGGCCCACTCCCATCCCAAATACTTTTGGAATAGTGCTCCCCAGATACCACCAGTGGAAGCGCCAACTCCAAAGCAGATGTTTCCCAAGCCTTGGAACACACCTCTCTTACGCAGTGGCACCAGATCGCTGACAGTAATGACACTTAGCGATGTCAGTCCACCGCCACCGATTCCAGTGACAAATCTTCCCACAGAAAGACCGATGAGACTGTGAGAGAAACCGCAGATCAGGCATCCGATAGCGAACATAGTATTCGAGAACACCAGCAACGGTTTGCGACCATAAATATCACTCACCTTCCCGAATAGAGGCTGGAACGCAGAGCATGAAAGCAGATAAGATGTGGCTATCCAAGACATTTGTGAGACAGCGTTGATGTCGGAGGCAATTGTGGGCAGCAGTGTAGTTATGACAGTGGTGTCGAGTGCCGCCAGGAAGCCACCGATGTATAGACAGGAGATAATTGCAAGAAGCTCTCTAGTGGGAATCTCACCGGTTCCTTGGGCTTCAAGGTCAGTGGACCCATAGCCCGTTTCTTGGATCACGTCTGCCGTCTGCTCCAAAGCATCCCTGGCTGCTAGTCCTGGAGCGGAGAATGACGGATCGTCCAAAGCGTCGATATCTGCTTCGATCAATGGAGAGGCTGACATCTGTGATTTGGTGGAACACACGATGTTTTTGGGAGTTCCGCACCAAGTCTAGTTCTTTTCATCAGACGTTCGGCATCGCGCAATCACACCGCTGCGTATACCGCATTCGAAACAACAAGCGGGGCCCTCGTTGTCAGAGGTAATAAGTGCATCTGAGAGTAAGGACTTTATGCTGCTGAAGTACCCTGGCGGATACTGTAGAGATCGCACTCACTTACATGGAATCGTGTATCAGTCAGAACCCCTACCTTCAGCTACGAACTAGTTGCAGATAACATAAAAACAAAGCCAAATAATTCTCCAGGTATACAAAAAAGGCGGTGTAAGGAGGGTAGATGAGGTCATTAGGGGTATTTCGTTCGCTTCTCATTCGAGTACCTCGTCAAGAGACTGCTCCTCAGCATAGTCCAACTCCTCGTCATCATCGATAGTAGCGTCCTGGTACTGCTGGTACTCAGAGACCAAATCGTTCATGTTCGACTCGGCCTCAGTAAACTCCATCTCGTCCATACCCTCAGAGGTGTACCAGTGCAAGAAAGCCTTCTTTCTGAACATAGCAGAGAACTGGTCACCAACTCTCTTGAACAGCTCCTGGATAGAAGTGGAGTTACCAATGAAGGTAGCAGCCATTTCCAAGTCCTTTGGTGCCACGGAGCACACGGCACTCTGAACGTTGTTTGGAATCCACTCCACAAAGTAGGCAGAGTTTTTGGTCTGCACCTTGTACATCTCATCCTCAACCTCCTTGACAGACACCTTACCTCTAAAGAATGCGGCAACAGTCAAGTATCTACCATTTCTTGGGTCTGAAGCAGCCATCATGTTCTTAGCATCGAACATCTGCTGGGTCAACTCTGGGACAGACAAGGCTCTGAACTCCTTGGATCCCAAGGAGGTCAACGGAGCGTAACCAACCATGAAGAAGTGCAATCTAGGGAATGGAACCAAGTTGACAGCCAGTTTTCTCAAATCGGAGTTCAACTGACCCGGATAACGCAATGAGGTGGTCACACCAGACATCACGGAGCTCACCAAGTGGTTCAAGTCACCGTATGATGGCTGGCTCAACTTCAAGGTCTTCATACAGATGTCGTACAAGGCCTCGTTATCGATACAGAAGGTCTCGTCAGAGTTCTCCACCAATTGGTGTATGGACAACGTTGCGTTGTAAGGCTCGACAACGGTGTCGGAGGTCTTTGGGGATGGCACGATGGAGAAAGTGGCCATCATTCTATCCGGGAACTCCTCTCTAATCTTGGAGATCAACAAGGTACCCATACCGGAACCGGTACCTCCACCGAGAGAATGGGTGATCTGGAAGCCTTGCAAGGAGTCACATCCCTCGGCCTCTCTTCTAACAATGTCCATCACTGAGTCCACAAGCTCGGCACCCTCTGTGTAGTGACCCTTGGCCCACACGTTACCAGCAGAGGACTGCCCAAAAATGAAGTTATCTGGTCTGAAAAGGTTACCAATCTTGGATGTCTTGACAGCATCAATTGTACCTGGCTCCAAGTCCACGTTCACAGAACGTGGAACGTACTTTCCAGAGGAGGCCTCGTTGAAGTAAACATCCAACTTGGCTCTCTGAATCTCCTCGGTACCATGGTAGTTACCGTTATTGTCCAACCCATGCTCGCCACAGATGGTTTCCCAGAAAGCAGCTCCCTAGTAACATCGTTAGTATCTTGAATTTGTTTGAACGTTTCGCCATCCTTTCAATTGTAATGAATGATAGATATGAGCACTTACAATTTGGTTACCACATTGACCAGCAGACAAGTGAATCTGTGTTTGTTAGTAGGGCTCAAACTGTTGATGGAGCGATCCCCAGGGCTCGATTGTGCGCGTCCTTCTCGCCATGGAATGTGTGTTTACGCGCCAGATCTGTTTCATCTCAGATACCAGTAACGACGCGTCGACGGCACAGGATTCCGTCACATAAAAGCGTCCTGAAGACACCCTTCTGCTTCCCAAAGTAAAGACAACGTACAATCTCTCTCATTATGATGTTAGCGTGTGTTACTGTGCTTCAAGAGGTTTTGCAAGCTTGGTTTGTTGTTTTTTCTTGACAAATTTGGCCGACTTTGGGTTTCAAAAATGCAAAAAAATACCCGCATATGGTATGAGTGCAGAATTAGGAAACGACGCGAAAACTGCTGCGCTGTGTAGTGTTGCTGGGGCAACGCTGCCATGCATAACTTTTTTCGTCGAGTCCCCGATCTGGAAATTGCCGATATTGAGTGTATAGCTGTTGTCTGAAGACTATATAAATGAGGGGGAGAGGGGGGGCATGACGGTCTAGATTCGGGCTGGATGCATTGTCTCGGTACATTTAACCAACTCTGCCTTGCTATAAGCTAAAATTCCGTCCATTCGGGCTTACGTTCCATAGTGTCCTGTTTGGACCGTCCAGAATTTCGACGTCGACCGCTTTTTTGTTCAGAGATAGCGGCTTAACGGTGTTCAAAGGGGAAAAGCAATTTCTATCCACGCCTCCCACAATCATCTGAGGCTCTGAACCGAAGGGCCAACGACACACTGCACGGCTTCTACTGATGTCCATTACACCTGCAATATCATTCTCCAGGTCGTTTGAGCTCCTGAAACCAAAGCTCAAGGTGAGTGGACCTTCCCATCGCAGATCTTTCCTGATCTGGAACATTGACTACGTTTGAATCCCGGCTAACAATGTACAGACTTCCCAGTTCTTCTGGTACCTGGGCCATGTATCCACTGTGGTTTTCACTGTGCTATACCAGTTCTTTGCCATTTTCTCCGCTGGAGTTGCCGTTAAGTACTACAACTATGCGCTTCTCTCCGTGGTGACCACCTACTCGATAGTGCTCTTCCAGATGCTCAAATCATCCAAAACCACTCTGTTCAGTCTAAGAAACATCTCATCGAATGACAACTTCCTTTACTTGACATTGGCGACTGTGTGGTACTTGGTGTCTGCCTCCAAATTGATCAGTGGCGGGTTATACCCCTTTATTGTCTACTCAACTTTGCACGCCGCCAACTACTTCAGAAACCACCTTTTGCCACTCCTACCCTCTGTGGGATCCGCCACTAAGGACCGTTTGAGTGCTGGCATCGCTCAGTTTATCGCACATTACAACGAGCAGTCCTTGATGATTGCAACTAACTGCGAGATCTTCATCCTGATTCAGCTGACCTTGGGCAGTCCTCTGATTCTCTACTATCTCATCACTAACTTCTGGCTGGCCGTTGTCAATGTGATTGTGTTGGTGCAATACGCATGCTTCATCAAGTTGAGATACAGATCTTCGAAGCACATCAAGTTGCTCTTTGACGGAACTTTGTACAAGATGGAGGTCTTCATCAACTCAGGACGCCTACCTGCCGGTATTGTTGCGTCTTACTACCAACTTAAGCACCAGGTGTCCCTGGTTGTGGCCGCCCTGCCTGTCTGATGCGTGGTGAGAATCTTCAATCGTGTAATCTAAGTGGTCACTCTAATGCAAGGACAGTGAATATTCAATAATGTGCGTTGGACCTCAAGCGTGCCTGTGGTTAAGATCTTCATGATGGGCATGCAAGGTGCTAGCTAGCAACACCTGTTAGCTGGTGCGCTTGGCCTCATCTGCACCTGCCGTAATATTCTTTTTAATCAAAGCGAGGATATTGGCTAATAAGGGCGAAGCTCTCCGTATCTGATGTATCTTTCAGCTGTATCCACGCCTAGTGGCCGCCAGTAGTCCCCTAGAGGCCCGCCCTGGCCGTATCGGAACGAGGCCCAATTCCGAGGATGCACTACCATCCTCGGATTTGGCACTATCACCAGCCGCCACAGGGGAAAATGCAAAGCTGTTGTGTATTTTACACTTCCCCAAGGACCCTTTTAACCCCACTAAGGCTCGTTAGGATGAACACAGAGTACGACTATTTGTTCAAGTTGCTGTTGATTGGTGACTCCGGCGTCGGCAAGTCCTGTTTGTTGCTGAGATTTGCTGATGACACGTACACTGCCGACTATGTGAGCACCATCGGGGTGGATTTCAAGATTAGAACCATCGAACTGGACGGCAAGACCATCAAGTTGCAGATCTGGGATACGGCTGGGCAGGAGCGTTTCAGAACCATCACCTCGTCGTACTATAGAGGTGCTCACGGTATCATCATTGTTTACGACGTGACGGACCAGGAGTCGTTCAACAACGTTAAGCAATGGCTCCAGGAGATTGATAGATACGCCACCGGTGGTGTCATGAAGCTCCTTGTTGGTAACAAGAGCGACCTGACTGATAAGAAAACCGTTGACTACAACGTTGCAAAGGAGTTTGCCGATGCCCTTGACATTCCCTTCTTGGAAACGTCCGCTCTTAACTCCACCAACGTTGAGCAGGCTTTCTTCACTATGGCCAGACAGATCAAGGCAAACGTGGCTAATAACGCTTCCAGCGGCAATAACAACAAGAGTGCTGTTAACTTGAAGGGCCAGTCCATTGGCGGTGGCGCTTCGGGCAACTGTTGTTAGGATCATCGCTTTTATGTTTACCGTTAATCCATGTAATGAACTATATGACCGTAGTGCTTAGCGGTACTTCGTCTTTGGCTTGTCGCCCCTCTTTTCAAGCTTCTTTTGCCTGTTGCTCTTCTGGTCCTCCGCTGGGGTTGGCTCTGTTACTGCGGACGATTTGCCACCACCGAAGAGCTGCTTGCCATAGTTTACAAGTGCATAGAGCTTGTACGCAGCAAATCCAGGAACAACAATGTATAGCCACCACACTTTTGTAGAGTTGAAGACAATGCTCAGTATGTTGAGAATAACTGTGAGGTAAATCACATCGAAAAAGTACTCAGTGAGTCCCTCTTGTTGCAAATCCTGGCCAGTACGGACAACCTTGCCAGCCGCATCGACTAAAGGACGGCCAGTCTTTTCAAGAATGTAAAGACTCAGAAGTGCCGGTAAGGCAAAGAAGACAAAGGGCTTCCAGCTTCCAGGACGGCGTACAACGAAAATGAAAAACGCAAACACAGCAAAGGATGCGCCTGTGACACGATGAATCTCTTTCAGTATCTTTGTGTTGGATGCCACCTGTTTCTTCGCGCTTTGCCCGGCCATTGGAGTCTGGTTTGTTCATCTGTAGTGGAACTGCCAACTAACGGCCACCTTAAGTATGAGCGCTCAATCGGGTGAACGTAATCTGCCACCAACAGAAACTGAAAAAGAAGTGTGTGCTGTAGTGGCGCAGCCCCCCTTCATCCGAACACCATCGAGAATAGAAGACTCGAAGAGAAGCGCGAAAATTGGAGCTAATTCAGCACGTGGAAGAATATCCGCGAATTTGGTTTTATGTGTCGAGCAAGTTTAGATCACGCGAATTACAACGCGGCAAACGCGCATGGTGGAGCGCTGATGATGGGTTATCGCCCAATGGTAGGACGTGGCAGCCAATAATGACAGGGGCGTTGTCGTCGGCTTGGGCTTCGGGTTCCAACTTCCTTCATGGTGGTATTGATACCGATCTGCGGTCTGCGATCTGCGTGGGTTCCACCGTTGCCGCAGCTGGGTGTTGGGCTTAATGCTCTCACCGGGTCTACAAAGTGCAACTTGAGAACCCTCTTCTCTCCTTCCACTTGCAGCACCACTATCGAAAATGAACCCATTACAGTCCCTGAAATCGGCTGTTGGATCTTATCTTGACCAAGCCTTCTATGACTGGAGCCGCAGCAACGCCGTGGAGTATATCATTGATTGGTATGCGACCTTCTGGGGCCGTCCAATCCACGAAACCCCAATTGGGAGGACCTTGTATCTCATTAGTGTCTCCTATATTTTGTTGGGATACCTGGTCGTTGCAGGTTACGTCGACCATTTGGCTTATTTTGGTTCAAGGGAGATGATAAGGAAGACTCATTTGCTGCTGTTGAAGTGGAGAGAGACCAGAGAGCTCGCAGATGCGAATATTCCCGGGCCTAAGCTCTTCTGCATATTTGCGATATACATATTCACCACAGTGCTGATCACAACAGTGGCCATTCCGACGTATGTCTGCGTTGGGGGATACTTGCTTACAGTGAAAGTATTGGAAATGTCTGGCTGCATCAAGCCCAAAGTGAAGCCCAGTGTGGTTACGCGCCAAATGATTGACAGCTATACCTATGACGCCGACGGCGAGGCAGCGCAGAGCTTCTGCTATACCTCCAGCAGCCACTCCTTCTGCAAGGTAATGCAGTTCAAGCAGCTCGTGCAGATGCAGACAAGCCATCAGCTTGCAAATGTGAGCAGTCCAGTGACGGAGGAAACATGCTGTATCTGCATAGACGGGTTTGAGAACCTGCAGAAGATTCTGTTGCTGCCCTGTGGTCATTTTTACCATTTTGGATGCATTCTTGATCTTAGATTGGCCAACTCCCAGACGGAGCACTCCAGATCACAGCTGAGAGCTTTCAGCTGTATGATTTGCCAGCTGGATCTCCTGCGACATTTCCTGTTCTACAGGGAGCAGGGCTGGGAGCCTGACGAGCTGCCTTTTAGGAATAGGTGATGTTGCTATACAATGCGTCTACTGGTTGGCAGGGTTTAATTCAAACTGTTCAGCGCTGTCATGAAGCTTCAATGCCAAGCTACTGGTCGCAGCAACGAGTGGTTTCTTTGTCGTTGACTGCTGCAACTTTGTGCGGAACTCCATCTCGTTGATCTGCTCCAATTATGGCTCGCGCGCATAAGGGCGCCCGACCGGCGCAGCTCTGCAAAGAGTCATTAAGTAGCAGTGAGAAGAATACATCAGACGTCCTGTTAGGTACTTCGATTGTACGGACCGCTAAGAGTAGATTGATACGCGACGGTTTGTTAGAAAGAGTTATAGAAAGCAGGACACTTCAGTCAGTAGATGGTGTTCTTGGCGGTTCCACGTTGGCCATTCGGGAACGCATGGGCCAATTAGTAGGATCAGGTAGGCGGTCGAACAGGTATGCCAACATAGCACGTCCATGGATTGACCATTGATCGCGTAACGGGATAAGCGCCAAACTCAACGCCCTTGCCACGAACACACACCCTGCGACTGTGGAAGCCTTCAGCAATGGGCTTTCCAGTGAACCGTCTGTCATCGAGAGGACAATCAACTCTGGAAAAATGGTCAGGATTCCAATGACCATATTGGCCACGGCCCAGTAACATCCAAGCCGCTTAGGATGGTAGACATCCGCAGTGATAACAGGGTAAGCGACGTCTGCACAGCCCAGGCAAAGTGCACAAAATATTGCTTGCGCCATCAACCTCGTGGATGTGTTGATTTTACCCCAAAACGGTATTAGAACGATCAAAATCGCCATGACAATATCGGTGATGGCCCTCAGCGCAATCGACGAGGCCCATTCAGGCCGGTAGAATTCCACGGCTCGACGTGCTACGACTTGGGACAGACTGAGGCCAAGCATAAGGAAATATGTCTGTGTCAGGCCAAACTCATGGAATGCGGTAGAGGACGTGAAAATCGCCAAGAACATTCCGTATCCCAACAGGGATGTGCCAGCCCGGAAAACAACAATCCACAACTTAAACTCCCCAAGCTCCCCTTTAACTGCGGCCTTCAAAGCCTCAGTCGAGAATTCCCTCTTTTGCCTATTTCTTATCGGCAAGGTCATCACGCAGGCGCTGATAATCATAATAACAATGGTGATGGAGCCCAAACATATCAAACACCAACGTTCTCCGAGAGGTGCGAGAAGTGCATCCACCATGAGTGAGAAACAGAGGGCACCAACAACGGTACCTATAGACATGATTCCCGATGCCAAGGCGTTCCTCTTCACGAAGAAAACCGGTATCATTGATGACGCAGCTGTGATAATGAGGCCATATGACAGACCAAGCGTGAGTCCCTGCACAAGAATGAATTGCCAGAATTCAGTGCAGAAGCAAGCACCGATATACAGCAGGATATGGAGCACAATTCCAGCCGCCATAACCCATCTTTCGTCGAGAACTTTAACCAATATCAGAGGTATCGGTGATATCACCAGTGTTGCCGCTAGACAGGCTCCTCTAATCCAGGCAAAGTTTTCCTCCGTAGCCCAAGGGAACCGTTTGGTCTTTATGAAGTGATCATCCAATATTCTCCATGAGGAGTTGGCACCCAACGTTGAGAGTAGGAAGGCTCCTGCGAACACAGCACACGTCCAGCCATACCCACCTGGTGGGTTATTCCGCAGTTCCAGATCAGCTTCGCCATCCAGTGCTCGGTTCAGTTCTCCATTCGGTGGTGGTTGTCTAGGTTCGTCCTCTGGTTCGTCCTCCTGCAAGGCAGTATCGACATCCAGTTCTTCTTCCAGTGGTTGTTGTCTAGGCTCGTCCTCCTGCAAGGCAGTATCGACATCCAGTTCTCCATTCGGTGGTGGTTGTCTAGGTTCGTCCTCTGGTAAGACAGCTTCGACATCCAGTTCTCCATCCAGTGGTTGTTGTCTAGGTTCGTCCTCCTGCAAGGCAGTATCGACATCCAGTTCTCCATTCGGTGGTGGTTGTCTAGGTTCGTCCTCTGGTAAGAAAGCTTCGACATCCAGTGCTCGGTTCAGTGGTGCTGGTTCAAGTTCGTCCTCCTGCAAGGCAGTATCGACCTCTTGATGAGCCGTTGAGCCCAAGGCGTCAGTGGACGACGCATCAGACGCGACCCTGCTCAGCGTGTGTTCCTCTTCTGCACTTTCCATGACTTTCTTGATAATACAGCAGTCAGTGGGAGGGTCGCTTCAGTGTGGGTGAATGATTCCTATTTAATGTGATTCCGCACAAAGACGCACAAAAACGCACAAAGACACAAAAAGACACAAAAGACACAAAAAGAGAATGTTAGGATCTACATAGCGGGACTATAAGCGGGAATATCGGGACCGGCGACTTCCTTGCTGGAAGGAACAAGCGGATACAAGGACCTAGACTGGTACTATAATCTATTAGCTTACATACAACGGATTTCTCATAGAGCGGATGCGTGTCATGTATGCCAATTATACTGTGTCCCTGCCGTCTGATCCCATCGTCGCTCTCAAAGACATTTCAAAATCATTGTTGCATATTACTGGCACTCCGCTCAATCATGCTGACATAACTTTTTACGTGATGCAAGCCGGTGTTTTTTTTTTCCAGCCTCATCAAAATCTTCAAGGCCGTAGTACATTTGGCAGCTTGACACCCATTCACCAGCGAGTTTTGCACGGAGAAGATGAGCAGAGAAGGATTCGTGGCACCACAGAACTTGAGTTCTGCTGCCTCTGGCTTTACCGCGAACAAGAACAACACCGTCAAGTACATTTGTACAAACTGTGCCACCAGTGTCAGTCTGGGTAGAAACGATGCCATCAGATGTAACTCTTGTGGTCACAGAGTTCTGTACAAGGCAAGAACAAGAAGAATGGTACAGTTTGAGGCTAGATGAACGGAGATGATTAAGACGCTCTCTACTTTTCGGTGTGAGATGAGATGGGAAGGGACGGGGAGAGACGAAATGATGGGATGATTTGTCATATCGGAGTTCTGTTGGATGTCTTTTGCTGCTGATGGAAGGCTAAGCAATAGAGCGTTGCATGAAGTACTAAGAGTACGTGTACCATATGCCCCAAGGGCGAATGAAAGATTTTACGACCTGCTGTAGACAGTAGAAGCCATTGATAGTCTCGTAAGTATGGGACAGCTTAGGTCAACTTGATGCTATGAAGATCCCGCTGTTTTTCCAGAGCCCCCAGAGCCATACACGGAGACGACATCGTGCGCCGTATGAGTTCTGGGTTCTTGTTCTCGTACAATCATGCATTCAGTGGTAGAAAGCCGCTCTCGGAGTTCGCTGTTCCACTCTCCGAGGCGCCTGTGACCAATCTTGATTCGATTATTCGCCAGAGAGAATACCGCATCGTCTCCATCTCTCAACGTCCAACGCTCAGAATGGCCTACAACTATGTGCAAAGGGCACGCAAGATCTTGTGTATCGGTCGTAACTACGCAGCACACATTGCTGAGCTGAACAACGCCAAACCACAGCAGCCATTTTATTTCCTCAAGCCCACCACCTCGATTCTGGAGCAGGGCAAAGGACCAGTGTTGATTCCCCAGGGCACCATCGTGCACCATGAGATCGAGCTAGCCATTGTTTTGGGTAAGACCTTGAAGGACTTGGACCCTCAGACGTTTACCGAACAGGATGCGCTCAATGCTATCGAAGGATATGCCCTGGCCATCGACTTCACAGCGAGAAACGTCCAGGACGAGGCAAAGAAGAAAGGTCTGCCATGGAGCATCGGTAAGGGATTTGACACTTTCTGTCCTCTCAGTGCCTTCATTCCAAAATCCAAAATCATCAACCCTTATAATGTGGAGCTCTATCTGAACATCAACGGTGAAGAGAAGCAAAGGGACTTGACCAGTCTGATGCTCTTCCCAATCCACAAAATCCTCAGCACGATGAGTTCTGTGATGACTCTTGAGAAGGGCGATATCATACTCACTGGCACACCAAAGGGCGTGGGCAAGACTGTGCCAGGGGACCACATCTCTGCAGGTTTACTGGTTGATGGTGTTGAGATTGAAGAGGGCAAGTTGGAGCTGGATGTGGAACAGAAGCCAGGTCCATACCAGTATAGCGAGACCTAGACTGATTACTATGGCTGCTGGTCTCTTCGACGATTAGGTCATGAATGGCATTCCAATATTTATCATCTCACGGAATACCGTTTCGGTATAGAAGGGGGGTTATCGATGTAGCCAAGGATTCTCTCGGAACGGCTGAGCAAGTTGACTTTATTTTGTCGGTCATTGCTCAATACACACGAGTGGCATATCCGTATAGTAGTACCATATGCTGTCTCCATCGCTGTGGACCCGCCAATATCCTCGACGACAGACTCTTGCCTCATACCGAGGAAACGCTCTGATTGATGTATCATCCACGTCTGACAGCTGAGAAAACAGAAAGGACTCTCCCACGGAATGTAGACATGTCATCAGATATCGCCTGCCACCGCGGAATCAATTTAAGCACAGCAATTGCTGCTGCGAGACCCCTCAACCGCAATCTTCTTCGCCTCTAGAGGTGGCCACGGGTCGGATATTACCCGTTGTTTTTCCCAATAGCGAACAAAGCAGATAGTCGTTAGACGTGTTTACTCATAGCTATAGGCAGTAGGCAGGCTGGCAGTAGCTACGTTATTCGAGAACAGAGATAGCAGCAACGCGGGACGTGTCGCGTGGATCTTCAGAGGAGTCGTTACGAGCACTGGTGATAGCTGTTGGCAAGGGCCGTACTGATACCCTACGGGTTTCCATTACGGGTCACGGATAGGCCGCTTTCCCATACCCGTACCACCTTCGTTGCCATCTTCTCATCTTCGCATTCAACCCCGAACCACCTGATGACTCAATTGACTAAGACAACTCGTTATGCACTCAACAATGGACTCAGGATTCCTATCAATGGCTTGGGCTTGTACAAAACGACACCGGAGGAGACATTGGAGGTTGTTCATGAGGCATTGAGGGTGGGATATAGACACTTTGATACTGCCAAGATGTATGGCAATGAAGAGGAGGTTGCCAATGCGTTAGCATCCTACGTGAAGGAGAACCCAAGTGTC
The DNA here is from genome assembly GCA_003707745.2 of Williopsis misumaiensis. Classification (NCBI taxonomy): domain Eukaryota; kingdom Fungi; phylum Ascomycota; class Saccharomycetes; order Phaffomycetales; family Wickerhamomycetaceae; genus Williopsis; species Williopsis misumaiensis. The sequence continues at coordinate 27,852 of PPLI02000032.1, forward strand.
AAGAGACAGGACATCTTTTACACGACAAAGATTTGGAATGATGATCATGGTTACGACAAGGCTACGAGGGCAATTGAAGAATCGTTGGAGAAGGCAAAAGCCCTTGGATACATCGATTTATTCCTGATTCACTCACCAATGTCCAACAGGCAGCTCAGACTGGAGACTTGGAGGGCCCTTCAGGACGCCGTGGGCTCAGGTAAGGTCAAGTCCATTGGTGTTTCCAACTATGGTGAGCATCACTTGGATGAATTGCTCACTTGGGATGGGCTCAAGATCACGCCTGTTGTAAACCAAGTTGAACTACATCCTTGGATACCAAGAGTTCGCTTACGTGAGTATTTGAAGGATAAGGACATTCTATTGGAGGCTTATGCACCAATCACTAGGGGTAAGAAGCTTGGTGATCCTAATCTGCAGAAGATTGCTCAAAAACATGGAATTTCAGCAGCTCAGGTTCTAATCAGATGGGGATTCCATCAAGGATTCATCGTGTTGGTCAAGACTTCAAACTTGAAAAGAATCCAGGAGAACTTTGACGTTTTGGATAACGTGGAGCTGGATGAGGAGGACATGAAGTTGTTGGACTTGCCAGACAGCCATGAGAAGACAACATATTGGGATCCGACGACGTTTGAAGGCTAACGTACGACTCAGATACCATGCTAACGTACGACTCGGATACCACAATGCAAACAAATATATATATATATATATTTATATCAAAGTTGTATGCAAAAATGACAGAACAAGAACCAATAAACCAATAAACCAATAACCTCCCAAAATGAACTCCCAATGCTAGCTCATTACTTCTTGATGAACCCCAAAGGCTGACCCATCTTGACCTTGTCTCCTTTTCTGATGTGGAAGTTGAACTCTCTTGGTGCCTCAAACACCAGCACCACAGTAGAACCCAACATGAACCCACCAACCTCTTCACCTTTGGTCACTGGAACGCCGCCCAAGACCTTGGATGCATTTGCGTATGTGGCTTCATAGCATGTGTTCTTTTTCACCTTTGATGGTTTACCCTCTGTCTCGTCCTGGGAATAATGAGGACATACGTATTTCGTATTAGTTGTCAAGTCCTTATCGAAATTGACCTTGATACTGCCAACGTTCGTGGCACCCACTGGTGTCATACTGAAGAAGCCATGTTTCCAGTATCCCAAAAGCGACACTCGTTCGTTTAGCACGAACAAGTTCTGTAAAGTCTTTTGGAAGTACGGGGCAACGCTGTATAACTCGCCAACAAAGTGACGTCTCAATTGCACAACCCAATTAGCAGGGGAGTGATAACGGTGATAGTCACCTGGGGCTAGGTATATCACCGCAAAGAATAGTTCCTTCTCAGAGTCGGGCGTGGAGCCCGCCAATGTCAAGTCAGTCGCAACTTTGGCCACTTTGGCAACCCCAGCAGTTTCAGCAGTACGATCACCCTCCTCTTTGTAAATGATATTCTTCAAGTGGTGAACGTTTTTGCCCTCACCTCCAATCATGTCATCAACGGTATACGAGATACCATTGATCTGTGCAAAGTCCTCATGTCTCTTGTGGACTTCATCCACATTCTTGTGTTCGAAATCAACCTTGTGCAGTGGGGCGCCGAGCTTGTTCTTGGACGAATCGCCAAGCAAGGCGCCAATAGAGTAAGTCATACCTTTGACCTGCTCAATTTCACCGTTATCGATGATACCGAACTGCAGAACGAGACCATCACTAGGACACACGAGGTCTGCGGACTCATCAATAGGTCTAGTACCTTCAGCCAACTCTCTGTAAAAAAACTCGCCAAGGTTCTTGTAGTTCTCCAAGTTTGTATCCTTCATCTCCTCGAGATTAGCGCCGAAGCAGTAGGCATATAGCTTGTATCCAGGGGCACGCATCCATACAGGTAGGACGATGCTGTTCACTTGTCCCCATAACCTCGACATAGCGTTCAAGGGCAACGTGCTGTAACAGAAGAACGTCCAAGAATAGCTCGGTTTAGGCTTTCCTTCAAACTCCTCATCCTCGTCGTCGTCCTTAGTTCTGGTCTGGTAGTAGATCCTGGCGGACATACCGTAGAAGATGAAACCAAGGGAGAACAGGACAAGGTACTTGATCAACTGGCCATGAGACCGTGAGTCGTGGTTTGAGATCGACGAGCCATTGAGCCTCTGGTATGATTGAGAGAACGATCTGATGGGTGGGAGACGCTCCTTGATCCCATTCTTCAACTGTGAGCCGTAGTAGAATGTGTTGTAGTATAGCGCGTTCCGCTTCGGTCTCGGAATCTTGGGGAAAGGATACGACGACATGAGTCGGGTGCCTGCCTTCATCGTGCGGGCCAAGCGGGCGGTCGAGCCCTGCTTGGAAGCGTCCACGGCCTGGGCGGTCGCACGAGCCTTCGCCGGGAAGGAGCTTGCCGTTACTTTGACATGTGAAAGCATCTTTTGTCGGGGTCGCGTGGGTGAAAACTTCCAGGAATGGGGCGGTAAACTCCTCTGTTTGAATGTGGTGGTGGGGATGAGAAGAGAGAGAGAGTGTGTGTGTGTGTGTGTGTGGATGTTCACTGGGTGGGCACCGCCAAGGTCTTCTTTTTGCGTACGTCCTACCCCCAGTCTCTCTTTTCTTTCGGGGTTTTTGTGTGTGTACAGGGCAAAACAGGGGAAAAAGTTTCTCGGCCAGCGCGGGCGGTCTGGCCGAACGGATTGGAGCCAAAGACGGGATCTGCGGCGCGGACGGCATTGGCGGGAGAATTCGCGACTTCCACGCCAATTTCAGTTCTTTTTGCCAAATTTGGCCAGGTTTTTAGGCCCTGCTGGTAGGAGCCACTCACAAACACAACTAACACAACCCACCCACCAGCTGCTAGGGCCCCGCTACTTTCTTCTCCCTCATACAGCTGTCCGGCACAATGCTTATTGGCGTCTCGGGAACTCTCGGCTCTGGGAAGACTGAGATCGCGCGTTATCTCACGTTCCGGGGTTTCAAGCTCATCGCGTTCAATGCGACCACAGGCCCTGTCTCGGAGATGGATGGACTACAAATCAAAGAGTCCGCCCTGGAGCACGAACTCCAGCCCGCGTTGACCTTTGACAGCCTGCAGGATCTTATCACACATGCTACGAACAACTGGATGGATCATTTCGTTCTCACAGACGTCACATCCGTTGACGAACTGGCCCAATTGAGTAAGAGACCTTTCTTCCTCCACATCTCTGTCGACGCTCCTCTTAAGCTTCGGTGGGAACGTTACCAGAGGCATTATCCTGCAGTGCAACTTGCAGACTTTTCTGATATCTCAGATGCTCAAACGTTCAGCAAAGAGACGGCACTTTCAGATGTGATTTCCAAAGCTGATATCAAGGTCATCAACACCACCTCAAACGTTGCAGAACTGCATGTCCAACTCTCAGACCTGAACGTCTTTGATCAAACCCGCCTGAGGCCCTCTTGGGATGCATACTTTATGCGGCTCGCAGACTTGGCAGCTCTAAGGTCAAATTGTATGAAGCGTCGTGTTGGTGCTGTGATCGCCCGTGATAAAAGAGTCATCGCTACAGGTTACAACGGGACACCTCGTCATATGACTAACTGCAACGAAGGTGGATGTCCTCGGTGCAATAATGGCAATGGTTCCGGTGCAGCTCTCTCCACTTGCCTATGTCTTCATGCAGAGGAGAATGCGCTTCTAGAGAGCGGGAGAGATAGAATTGGTTCCAACGCTACCCTCTTCTGCAACACGTGCCCGTGCCTTACTTGCTCGGTGAAGATTGTGCAAAGTGGGATCAAGGAAGTGGTTTACTCTCAAAGTTATAGCATGGATGACCATAGCTCAAGGGTTCTAAGAGAAGGAGGTGTCATCCTCCGACAATACATCTCGCCAAAAAATGGTATAGTAATATGATGCAATGCAATTATTCGTTAAATTATAGACTTTGCGCTCAACTCATCACACTCCATAAAACATTCTTCAACTTGTCAACGAACTCAAGAGTCAGGTAATGAGTATCATTGTCATTCAACGCCCTGTCATAATAGGAGAAGATCAGCTTCAGATTCCACAAGTCATCAATGCTTCTCGGCTTTTGAGCCAGGTGGGACAACTCAATTTGTCTGTCAATGATATTCACCTTCGTGTCATTCTTGGCCTCTCCAAATATTTCTTTGAAATCCTCCTTCTTGAATTGGTCGAGAACCTCAAGCTGGTAAGGTACCCCGTTGTCCTCCTCTTCGAACTTCTTGTTGATCTCTTTCAAAAGAACTTTGACAGACTGCTTCATGAATTCTATCTTTTGTCTCTTGTATAGAAACAGGTCCCTCCCTCCAGTGAAGATTTGAGAACCAGTGATCTCAAACTCAAAGTATCCAGCTGCCTCAATCATTATCTTGCTGATGGAGGCTAACTCTGGTAACAAACTGGGAGACTGAACCATTTGATATGATCCGTCTTCAAATTGAACCTTAACTTCCGCCTTCACGATCTCACAAGACTCCACATCTCGTGTCACCAAGCATCTGGGCTCAGCGGCCATAGCCCAAAAATGACGCAACGCCTGTAAGTGGGTCTCATTATCGCTAAGCTCCGTGCGTGGAAACAAAGGGTATATAGAGGTCACAAGTGCCGCAATACCGAAGTTTGAGGAAGTATTGATCGCATACTGACCTCCGCCCAGGAATAGGAGACCAAGAGCCATGTTTGTGGCCATGAACTCACCGTAAGCACTGGAATGCTCAATATGCTGGAACTTGCCATGCAGAATTCTGAGTCTTCTAAAAATGTGTAAATCGCCAGTGGCGGCCATAATCAGTGACATGGAGATGGCAAGACAGATCTGCGCCTGTGTTAGCGCCTGCTTTGCGAGCTTGGCAGCATAGCTCTGATCAAATGCAAGCTCTTCAATGAGCTTCGTGATCTGATCAAAATACTCGATGATGGTATCACGGGCAACGAGGTCACCTGTTGAAGCATATCTTATACCAATCACAAGGCAAAGCCCCGCGATAATGTAGAAATAGCTCAAGTTTTCAGACTTGTCACTGCTGTCAAAGCTTTTCTTCAAGACCAACGGAATCTGTGATTCAATCCAAGTCCGGCTCTTTCCAACGTGATCCCACATTATCAAGTTCTTAGCCACAGCTCTCAATAAAAGTAGGTCTGGTCTCACATAGTCCAAGATCTGGTATGTGTCAGGAATGGCGAGCTTTTTCGCGAGAACGTCGTCATTTGTCTTGAGATAAATGAAGCCCAGGGCAAGAATCGCACCTGCCATCGACTTGTCAAACGCCTCGTCGCTCTGCATATCCTTAAGCGACACAGCAATGTCGAGCAATTTATCCACAACATGCGTGTCATTGAGCATCTTGAGATCGTTTGCCTTCCCCAAGTTGACATATCCAAGAGCAAGTCCAGCAGCTAGCCTATAACTCTCATCAGAGACGCTCTTTTCCCCAACAAGAACATTTCCATTAACCTGCGATAGCAGAATTTCACTCATTCTCCTGTGCTGTGACTCTAAGTACAACAAGCCGATCCCCATCACACCCGCTGCTTGAACAGATGTGGAAACGATGAGATCGCTGGCACCTTGTGGAAGTAGAGCCACAACGTGGACACTGAGCACTCTCGTCAATTTGGCATCCATGGTTCCTCTCAAACTGGCACTCATTCCTAGAAGAAGGCCAATGCTTGTGAATGCATGCTTTGGACCCAAATAGTTATAGATGTTCCATTCTTCAAGTGACTTTAAATGGCCATTCAACCCTAGCCCCAGGAGGAATCCCGCATGCTGCGATGTCATCTTCCCAGCAGTCTTATTGAATGTGATCCAACTTCCGCTAATACCCTTGGCCTCCTTCGAGATGGTGAGACCGTTAGCAGCACCATTGTGGAAATAACCCCACTGAAGAGTATTTGTATCCATGGCTTCTTTGTTCGGCGACACAGTTCTATTCTCTGGTTGAATCACTGTGGTGAAGTTCAACTTCCAAATAGGGAATATCTCAGTGGTCAAGGGACTTTTCATGGAATAGAAAAGAAGAGACTTACCTATGGACATTGTCAAGGTCCTGATACAAGCTAAGGCTGCCAGATCTTTCTGCTTGTTAAGAGATTCCTCCTCTGGAAGATTGATGAGCTCTTCTGCCGTGACACGTTGGACCTGAGACGTCTCTAATAACTTAGTGATCTCCCAGAATCGTCTATCATTGTTGAAGATGTGTCTGGTGACATCCAATCTATCCTCCTCGATAGGCGCAGTGTGCTCTGGTGGTCTGACAATAGCGGCGACAATCTGGCTTACATCCTTATTTTGAAGCTGAGGTCTTGAATGCTGTGTTGGGCGCTGGAGATCGTGATTCTGTGACTTGAGAAGTTCCAGATCCATTCTATCAATCAAATCAAAATCTTGCAAAGCCTGATCCAAAGTGGATAAATGCTGCTGGCAGTATGATATGACCTCCTTTAATGGGACAACTATTCCCACAGGGAATGTCTCCAGCATAACCAAAGAGATCTTGAATTCACCTAACATACGAACCACATCATTGGGTAAAAAATCCTGCGAGATCATTGCCTCAAAGAGCTTCAGCACATAGTATGTTCTTGGCGTGATCGCCTCATCCACATTCTCATCATCTTCAGCAAGTCGTGAGAAAGTGCAAAATGGAGTGATTTGTGCATCAAATAGAGATGTTAAAGACATCAACAGGTCTGGAGGCGTCTCTAGCAACTGCGGTTGAGGAAACTTGATAACTTTGTTCAGCTGATGATCTTTTACGCCATATGCGGCTCTCCATTTGTCATTCCAAGACATCCAGCACGTCAGCTGTGCTAGCAGAATGCCCAACTTATTAACCGCACTAGTCTCAAGGATGTTGAGCTTCAAATCTTCCCTAATCAAATGCAATGCGATGACTATATTCGGTGCCATCTCTGAAAGTGAGAACTCATCCCCCAGTGCTCTCATTTGAAGTGGAGTGATCTGGGATAGAAGAGAAGAGACAATGTTGGTCGAATCCAGAGCTGAAGGTTTGACTGCAAACGGCAAGACAGTGACCAGAACAGTTAATATTAACGCCTCCCACTCCTCCCGAACAATAGCATAGGCATTGAGGTAAGTGAAAAGGATGTAGTTGAAGGTGTATGAGTTTGTGATGTACTTAAATGAGTTAAGGCATCTCTTCACAAGAACAGACTGTGGCTCAAGTGGTAGATTGTAGCTGACCAGACGTTCATGACTAGCAGCCACCAGTTCAGACTCATAAACATCCAACAGCGACTTCAGCTTCAAGGATGGTTTGAAGAGGCTGGTGGAGAGTTGCAATACAGGGTTATATAACACGAGTATGTTGTCTCTCGACAGCAATATACACGTCCCTGGAATGGAGCATACTCCAGCATCAATGAACTTCTGGGACAGATCAATGGAGTTCGTGAATCTGGGCATTGAAACAGAAGAAGCTGAAGAGTGGAAAACATAAGCACGAAAGAAGCTGGACGACGAGTTTTTCAATATAAGTGTCTCTTTTCCATCAAACACAAAAGTTGACACTTTCAGACCTTTTCCATCCGCTAGGAGCGGTATAGATTGGATCTTGGACAATATTGCGTCTTTTCTCATGCTTGCCTCCAACGAATTACCTGAACCTGTGGTATCAGCAGATTTTGTGTTCCCACTGAAGTCATAGGATGCCATTCTGTCAATTGACATGGCCTCTGAGTGTGACACATTACGTTTCTTTTCCAATTTTATATCGTCTGTCTGAATCTCCTCTTCGTATGTCGCAGCATGGGAGGTTCGTCTCAGGGATTGCGATCGCTTTCTCCTTATTGATGCCGACTGAGTGTACTTTCTATTCGATCGATTCAAGAACCTTGTATGGTAAAGTACCAAGGAGCCCTCTCTCTCATCGTATGTGACTGCAATAGATGAGTCGCTCTCCTGTGGAAAATGCAGTAATCTCTCATTAGCTGAGATCAAGGACGTTGATGACGAGACTATAGCTCCTGGTTCTGTCATTGGCTCTGATACCGTCACAAAGGGGATGTGAGGTCCAGCACCTCTATCCAGCACAAAACCGTTTTCATAGGGGAACGCACTGACAATTGGGAATGCAAAGCTCATGGCGTACGTCTGCCCATCTCTAGTGTAAACATGTACCGAGTCGCACAACACCACAACAAGATCTTTTTCCGATTTGTTTTCATTTGACGCAAAGGTTGTGAAGAAAGCATGGATAACGCTGCTATCAAACTCCAGCTTCCTGCTCAGTAGGCCGCCTTTATACCAGTGCACGGCGTTGGTGGTGAGCACCAGCATCTCTTTCCCCGCGGAGAGAGAGATGGAATACCTCGACTCATGGTGAATGAGCTTGTGGATACTGGAGTCCAGCCTCTGCTCTTTCAGCTCTATTGTGATTGCCTCCATCCGACAGATGAGAAGTGGAGGATCGCCGTTTTGTTGAATCAGGCGTTCTCATCTAGTAAACATGGTGGCAGAAATTTGGCGCGCGTTTATCTTGATCAACTTGAATCAGGGCGCCATCGCCAAAAAAGAAGAACAGCAGCAGCAGCTACTACGTTGTTAATGGCTGGACATCTAAATGGCCAGCTTGAGCAGCCAAGCAGCTACGTCGTGATCGTATACTGATCATGATCCGGCTAGTCTGGCCGGCGGCCGCGCCGCGACAAAAAAATAAATCAGGGCCGAGCAGGGAATTGAACCCTGGGCCACTCACACCCAAAGCGAGTATCATACCACTAGACCACACGGCCGATTTACGATCCGTAAGAGGCATACTAGATACTCACTATACTACCTAATAATAGACAGAATAGCCCAATTTCATCGCTGCGCTTTCCACATGTCTACAGACTCTGTTGATAGAGGATATGACGCGACCTCCAAGATATCAAGTGGAAGAATGAAGATATTGCTATCTAACGAGTAGAAGTTAGTTCAAAATTGCCGAAAATGGTTGAAGATACCTATTGATGGGAACTTTCAGCCTCGCATCACTCCCAGGAAGTGGTCCTGTACAGGTAAACATCTAATGACTCTCACAAACTCTGGTCTTGAAAGAGAAGCTCCCCTGTTTTCATAACTTACTCTTCTTGGAATTATTTCTCCTCCAAGAGTGCTTTATGTAACGTTTAATCATCTATCCCATTTCAAGTACTAGTATTGTCATACAGATATCTGAACCTGGAAATGCTTCAGATCTTCCTCGATATCCCATTGAGACTCAACAAGCGTGGAAGCTCCATCAGTATCACATTCCAGGGGGGTGGTCTTGGGCCGGGGTGCTCGCTGGTTGGTCTGGGTTAAGTGCATCGATCCCGTTGAGATCTGGTACGTCAACTCGTGGGAGAAAGCCCGATGCTATGAGATTAGGTGGGTTAGAATGCTTTGGGATTTGAACTTGAGCAAAAACAAGTTCCTCCTCATTTACAGAGAATTTACTTTTTAGAAATGGCTTCTACCAGTACTTGGGGCTGGGCATCAAATAGCTGTATCCGTATCCGTATCGAGACCCTCCATTATCCGTCAATACTATGCTATTTATCTCAGCAACTAGAAGAGTTGTCCTAATGGCACTTGTCTCTCCATAATCCCTGAGAGCGTACGGGCCCATAGCAGCCGATTCAATTATTTTCCCCAAAAAATGGAGTAAAGCAAAGCTACAGAACTTTGGTAGAGATATTCGTTGGGTAAATAATTGAAAAAAACTCAAGAACAGGCAGTAGTGAATTCAATGGTCCCTAAGGACCCGTTATAGATACTACTACCAGCTACAGTGATATCGGTGTGCCATTAGAGTCGAAGAAGGCCCGAGAAAAGGACACAATCTGACTGCCTTGGACAATTCATAGTACACCACACCCCCTGTAAAGGCGTATACTATCATAATACTCAAAAACAGCCAAAACTTGACGGACAATGACGGATACGGATACCAATTCTCTATCCGATGCCTAGCCCTAACAACTTCACTGGAGCCCCTGAAGTTGCTGCTTCCTTCCAGGGCAGTTGGGTAGTGTGTATGCCGCAAAAGCATTCTGCATGGCGGAGCTAGGGGGACATGCTTGAGTGTCCGGGTGTGTGCGCACCTCCGCGAAAAAAAACGGACTTGCCCCGCATTTTCGCATATTTTAGGAAAAGGTTGATCTGTCCATAATTCGCGCTCTGCATTAACGAAGTTCTGGCAGGCAGTGCGAAGTATCCTGGCAGGTTTGGAGTCCGGGTCAACGCAAGAGATGAGCAACGATGTCACTTGCCACAGTTTTTGTGAAAAACTGTTGGCCGCAGGCTGTGAGAAATTCATTTTCCGGGAGCAGCTGGACAGCAGCTGGACCGCAGCACCAAGACATGCAAACAGATATCGCCCTCGTTAGGTGAATCTCAAACGGTATTCCTGAAAGCTCTACTGCGTAACATGGTTTTCAGCACACAGATCCAACATTCTTCCCTGCCGGCGCTAAGCATTTTCCTTCTAGAGTTCCGCCCCGTACATGTACGGTTTGCTGGTTTCCCCTCGAACTGAAAAGGAGGGGTAAGGTCAACAATTCGCTTAAGCCCGTGCACTAATCTCCTGGCGTCATCTACTTCCCACGCCGCGCAGCTTGGGGGTGGATACGCCATGCTCCCTGTGGTACCTTACCGTTCTGCCCAACTATGTGCAGCACACGTTTAAAAGACCCTCTCGTTAACAGCCGCACACCAGTCGGATTCCACCTTTTTTGCCCCGGAGTCTGGAGCGGCGAGCCTAGCGTCAGCAGACTCAGCCTTAAACCCGTGCGCTAAACTCCAGCCCAACATACAAAAGCTCACCACCCGGCGTAATGGAGAAGCAAAGAAGAACAGCTAGTCCCCTAAACGTCCCAACTCCCTAGTGTCCTTGCATGTCTCGTGAGGTGTACCGCTGCGCAATGGCCGATTTCTGGCCCACCCTAACGGCTCCGTACTCCTCGTTTCGGTGACCGTGTGGAACGCCAAAAGTCCGGGGACCCAGGGCGCTGCAGCGCCAATATACAAGGAAATTTAAAGACATGCAAGTCCCGCTGGCCCCTTTTATTCACCTTCGAGCATATTTAAATACCTCTGCGCACCCCCACAAGGACGATACTGTCATATACACCTCCCACCGACAGCACAACAACGACTGCTGGTACCATGTCCTTCTCCTACGAATCACCTGACAGCACACAATTCCGCAACCCGCACGACAAGAAGGGCCGCTCAACATCTTGTCTACTATGCCAGAAGCGTAAGCAGAAGTGTGACCACAGACTACCATCGTGCACAACGTGTATCAAGGCCGGGGCCCAATGTGTACAGCCTGCTAAATACTCGGTCAAGGCGCCCGAGAAAAGTGAGTACACCGTTATGCTCGAGAAGAAGGTGAAGTTCCTCGAGAAGGTGCTCGATGCCAACAACATTGTCACTGACCACGAGGGAACTATGGCAAAGAAGAACTTCAAGTACAAGAGGCTCAGTCCCTTCCTAGGAGAGGAGCATCAGCATCAACGGCAGCAAAAGCTCCAGCAGGATTCGCTGCAGCTTAACAAGATCATACCACTTCCTGCAAACAGAAACCTACCACTTGTGGAAGGGTTCTGCCCGAATAGTTCATACCTCTCCATCGACTCAATCGACTACTCGAGCTGTGTGCTGGCAAAGTACAATCTGAAAGAGTTCTTGAAGTATGATCCCGTGTTCGAGTTTGACGAGAATCTATCTCGCGCCTTTCTTGATACGCACTTCTCCCGTGTTCAGTTCAAGTACCCACTGCTCGAAGAGGATGAGATCTTTGAGTTCTATAACTCTTATGTCACAAACAATCTCACGGGCTACATGAATGACAATGATTACTTCCACTACTGCTGTTCTCGCATGTGGCTCGTCTTTGCAATCTCCTCGTGCCTGCACATGTCCACGGGGAAGTACTCAGGTCCACGACCTGCTCGTTACTTCTCCACAGCTATCCGTCATCTTGCCAAATGCAACAAACTCAGTGAGCTCCAACACGTGGAGATTCTCGCATTGACAGTTTTATATCTCATCAGAACTGACAGAGATTCTTCATGTCTGTACGATATCATCAAAGACGCCCTTGCCATTTGTGTACGGCTGAAACTTAACAGATCAGTCACATATATTGGCTTATCGCCCCGGGAGAAGCTCAAAAAGATGCGTCTCTGGTGGTGCATTTATCTCCTGGAAAGAATGATCACCATCGCTGTGGGGAAGCCATATATTATAGCGGAAAAGCATGTCGACCAAGATATCCCTATGTTTGATTTTGAGCCTTCAAAGGTAAAGCACCCGCAGGATGCTATATTTATCAACCAGTCCATCACTCTGCGTCGCATCGAGTCGAGATTTGTCGAAGAGCTCAACATCATCGCATGCATTGATCCACAACATGTTCATAAGGACCAGCTTCCAGTTGCCGACCGTTATTTCCAGGAACTTGAGGTATGGAGAGGCAAATGTGGGGAATTTGCCCAGGGTATCCAGAGCGAGACGTTGAGATTGTATTACTACCGTTCTGTGAGACTGCTGCTTCAACCTTTCCTAGAGCTAATGGACCCAATGGACAAACTTTTCCGTGAATGTCAAGCTGCTGCTGGCCAGATCTGTCAGCTCTTTAAGGTATTCCATGAAAAGACCGTGTTTGGGCACTCGACCACGGCTATTCATACTGTGTTTGTCGCTGGAACAACTTTGATCTACTGTCTCTGGTTAGCCAGAAACAAGGATGATATGAAAAGGAAGGCATTGGGTGACGTTTCGAAGCACACCAGACCAGCTGTTTCTGAGTCACTGTTTCAAGGCTTGAACGATTTGAGGGCTTGTTCCATTTGTCTCTATGTTATGGGTGAGCGTTCGAAATTTGCATTCATCTTCAGAGATACATTCGACCAACTCATGGGCGCTACGATCGGCAACTTGATCGAACGTTGTGGACCAGATTCATCGGAGCTGATATACAACCGTCTTCCAGGAATGCCTCCTGCCGTCGTGCGTCGTGTGGATGCGACAGGGTTTGGTGTTACACCTTTGAACACTGATGAGGAGCGCATTGAACAGGCTGAACGCAGAAGAAAACGGGGCCAACTACAGAAGAATGTTGTTCCAAAGTCCCTGTCACATCTGCTGACCGACTCTCCTCCTGAGCAGCCTCAAGATTTTGAGCCTCCGATGAAAAGATCAAGGCTTGACATCTCCCCACTCCCACTGTCCGATATGAGTCTGGTCTACCCAACGACACAGTCGGGATCCACTTCATCAATTTCATCAATTTCCACTCCGCAGAACCCACCAGAGCTCACCCCGTTCAATGGTGGTGCCAACATCATGATCAACAATATCAGTGTGTGGTCTGGCGAGAGTGGTGCTCCCATCACTACTTCGTTGTTTGATCATCCAAAGGTGGAGTCGCAAAGAGTGAACCCAGACGCTGGCGCCAAGGGCAACTATTTGTGGAACGTCCCTGTGGAGGAATTCTGGACAGGCAACGATGATTACGGCTTCTCAGCCTAAAATGACTTTTTATTTGTTACGTGTTTGAATGTTGTTACGCTTTTATGATCACTATATGTAGTATTTCTATGCTTGAGTCGTGTGTTTTCATGTCGTGAAAGTGTACTTTTCCACATTCAGGCCTTCAGGGATTGCGTATGTCTCGCTATTCTTCAATGGATATTGAGAAAGCTCAGCATCTGTGAATGTTCTCTCTTCTTCCACATCTGCAAATTCTTCATCCTCTGGAAATTCCTCGGGGAGTGCGCTAACTCCAAAGCGTTGATCATACATGTAGAAGCCCTTGTTATTCCAGTCCTTGATGTACGGCGAGTTCTTGTGCGCCTTCTTTGCTGCTGGGAAGAGGTCCCAGGCAAAGATTACGAACAAAAAAGTGTACCAAAATGCCAATGTCCACTCAAACTCGGCGGATACACTATCATCAGGCATAGCTGCAAAACATAGAGCAAATACGCCCGCAATGATGGTCCATGCCAACTTCAAAAGGAACGAAACCATGAACTTGTTCATCAACTTGTGTGTGACATGAATCTTGCGATAATGGAGTGCCATCATCAAATATTCAACCATGATGCATATCAGAGAGATAAGCACGCAGGCGACAAACATATAAAGGACACCATGGTGAACAGGTCTGAAACTTTTGATGTTCAAGCAGGCGCAAAGCAAAATTCCAAGCTGACCAATAGCGCCAATAATGCAACCGGCAAAGATCAAGTTACGCTCGTTCTTCTTGAACCAGTACTGCAGCTTACCAGATCTTCTCAGCCTGTGCTCGGTAATTAGTGTGAGGCAGTAGAAGATTCCTTGTGCACCAGCTCCGCAAATGAAAACAGGCTGGAGATTGGTAGCCCCAATGTGTGAAATATACACCACTTTCTGGTAGTGTCCGATGAACGCGTAGGATGGATGACCCTGGCCTGCCCAGCATACCATCATCGTTATGAGCATCGCATCCCAAAGAAATGCACCAACGAGCGGGATAAGGAAGTAATAATTTCTGAGCCCGAGCATCGTGTGACTGGTCGTTGATGTTCAATGTGTCAAAAGTTGTTCCGATGACAATGCAAGTAGTTAATCCGATGCAGGATCGTTATGAGGGTGTGTTACTGAGGGAAGCAGATTGAACAGATGTTTGAACAGATGTCGGCGGTGTTGGAAGAGGGTGCCTTTGCAAACGCTTCTGACAAACCCGAGGTCCCGTGCAAAAATTAGATCCGATCATAGGGGCTGTGTTTTGCGGCATAAAAGGCACACGGCAAGGGGCACGGCCCGAGATTCCCATCAGTCAGCAGCATACTGCACGCCAACCAGCACCCTCGGTAGCAACGTTCCCATTTTTGGAACCCATCATTGGCCTAACGGGTATCAATTCAACCGTCGATACGATGTAGCCGATCCGATCGCCCTCTACTGCTTGAACTGGACAATCCCTAATGCGAGGGAACTTGGGTCCTGAACGCGTCTTTACGTCGGGAGAAGCTCAAAACGATAACGAGCCTTGCGACCAGCCTTGCAATCAGCCTGTTGAAACGTACACTCTCCCATGCGCCCAAAGAGAGTCCAACGCTTGTGGAGTTCACTCTTCTGTACGCCCAACTTCAAAATCTTGGCCCCTCTCCCCCCGGGCGAGCCCACAGACACTATCCCTAATTGGGTGATATCCGACCTCCGTCTCACGTGACTGGACTCCCCGGAATTTCGCCTAAATCAACGCGACTGGGGGAACGCGCCATCAGAATCAGCTATACGTGACATCAAAATAAACTACGCATAGGGAAATAGTGCCATAGGAATGCCACCCAAGCACACAGCTACTGGCGCGGGAAGCAGCAGGAGGAAGTCTATTTTCCAGTCTTCCATCAATAACTCATCGCTGAACGCGGCATCGGCGCAGGCAATTGAGCTTGAGAGACTCGAGCAAGAGGTCACATTGACCCTTCAGGACATTGACAAGTCGTTCGCCCAATCGCACAAGATCATCAATGACAAGCTTATACCCATTGTGAAGAAATACCATACCAGCTCCAAGAAAGTTTGGACAGGTGTCAACTTTTGGAAGACTTTACTTGAGACAAGTGCTAACGTTGAACTGAGAGGGTACGAAGAAGCACCTCAACATTGCTTGCCAGATGACTCGGTAGCGCAAGTTGATGATTCAATGAGAGATGCCAACGAACAAATGAGCCCCGTCAAAGTTGATACTGCTGCTACAAACCATGAGATCCTAATGGGATCGACAAGCCATACACAAGAGCAGTTCCAACAAAGGTATAATGGTCATTTCGACAATTCCACTGATGAGGTTGCCGACATGTCTACACCAGAAAGGCTCAAGGAGAATCCAATTATGCCACAAGAGAAGAAGAACCCAGTGGGATTTGACACCAGTGATAGCATACTGCTGCCTGTCCCTACGGCCAACATATCGAACACCAACGGAACAGACGTTAACCAGACCACACCAACGCTACTGCGTTCCAATAGCGGGCCAAGGCACTATCTGATGCATAACAATTTGGACTCAACCTACAAATTGGAGGTGTCGCCGCGTAAGGATCCACGGGCACAACCAGCAGTGAACTCCCTAACTCCACGCAAACCAGCCTCCAAGAGAAGGAAGTCGGTGATTGCACACAAGTTCGACTCTTCGCCCTTTGACATTGAGACCCCCATGTTATTATCAGATGTCCAGTTCAGTCCCGCGAAGCACAACTCGCCGCTGCGCAAGACTCGTCAGTCACTGCCAGTGGAGAACGAGGAAACGACACAGCGATTCCCGCTAACTCCACGTTACGGCGCAGGCGGAAACCTGCTGAAGATCCCCGGTCAGGTGGCCGAGGTTGCCAACAGATATTCTCAGAACTTTGAAACTTCAATACAGCGGTCTACAAACGCGATGGATGACTCCGAGGAGGCGCCAAATATCTCACCACCTGTGACTCTGAACTTTGCTACGGCCCAGACGAGGCACACACCTGCAAGGCAAGCGGCTCAGAGTATTGTAAAAGACATTCTCAATAACGTAAGTGGCATAAACGACACCACGCAGGATCCAAGTTTCCATGATGCTGTCGAGCAGATCGAAGAGAAGCGATTCGATGATTTCGATGCATTCTTAGATAAGCCACGTGCGCAGGATAAGCCCATTGAGTGGAGCGATGACGATTGATCTGGATGTGTATAGTTTATGATATTGATGTTGCGCCTACCGTGGTGTTGTATAATCTGGAAACTTTTGTCTCGGAGTGCATGTATACAAACAGCCTGGAGGACTTTGGACTATGGGAAACACGATGTCTTCGAGTTTTGCCCCAGAGTGTACAGCGGCAAAGAAGGAGTACGACGACTGTTTCAACAGCTGGTATACCGACAGTACGTTGTTCTGAATATCTTGCAATTGCTTGCTAACAAAGTCAAAGAGTTCTTGAAGGGAGAATCACTACACAACGAGTGCGAGGAACTTTGGTACGACTACAAAACCTGTGTTGATGTGAGTTTACCTACCGATTACTCTGAGGATCACACTAACATTTGCAGGTTGCGCTTGCAAAACAGGGAATCCTACCGATGCTAGAAGAGGCGAGAGAGGAGGCTCCTTTCGAGAAGGGTGGCCTAATTCAGGAAGAGAAGAAATAGGAGAGTTGTCCTCCCTGTACATACATGAACGCATCAAAGTTTTCATTGCCGGTAGTAAATACATAATATTATTGGTACGTCATGCTCAAGCATCAGCAGCCACTTCCAACGACTTAGTATGCTGTCTCATCCTATCAAAGTACAAGTTGGGATGCGTCACGTGCTCACTAATCTGTCCTTTTGACTTCAACTCAAGCACCTTGGAGCAAGCGTTGGTGTAGTCCCCCTTCTGCGAAATCTCCAAGACCTGCTGAACATCATGGTCCTCTATTCCCATCTCTTTCAACTTACGTGACAATGCATCTGAGGCAAGGTCTCTGTATGGGCACCCATGTGACTCGCCCTTTTGCGGTCTCGGTTTGGAAAGAATGGTACGGCAATCCCAAGGTTTGTAGTTGATGCGCCCACCTTCCATACCGTAGGAGTGGCGAATGTTATACTTGTACTCCTTATTGAACTTATCAATCGACACCGACTTAAATTCAGAGGACCAGAATGTGAGAGCATCCTCCAACGAGAGTCCAGCACCCTTGAGGAATAAAGAAAATTGTTGACGGGCAGTGTACTTCAGGTGATGCTGGGTTCTCAACGCTGACATGAGATTCTGCCCACAAAGTGGGAATTGATCAACGATCTCCTTAGACCCGACACTAACAGCATTGATATCACCAGAGTTTTCATTTGCACCATACTGATCCTGCGAATAGTTCAAAGAGTACCCGGCTGAAAGGTGAGTCAAGATTGGCAGAATTCTGTCATCCTCGTCCAGAGATGGGAAGGCATGCGACGTCGACACTAGCGCAGACTCTAGCTTTTCGGTAAACTCGTTCACCAAAAGCTGCAACTGTTGAAACTTTGGTACGTATGAGGTACCTTTGGAAAGGAAGATGGAGCGCTGTGGCAAAAGGTCAGTGACGTACTCAAATGGGATCTTGATGAACTCTTCCTGCTCGAAATATCTCTTCTTCTGGGGCTCATCCAGCTGGAGGATATATCCGAGTGATGCGGATATGGAGTTAAACAGTTTGGTGGAGAGCTGGGCCTTCTCCTCAGGGGTAGCAAACTCCCAAGGGAGGTTGAGAGTCTTGACAAAAAGCTGCTGCTCGGCACTTGTCAGCTGATTGTACCGAATCTTGAATAACGTAGTCTCATTCTTAAGAAACTTTGCTCTAAGTTCTTGCGATCTCGAAAAGCACAGTCTTAAGATGAAGTGTGAATAATAGTCCTTCTGTCTCTCCATGTTGAGCTTCTCAGCCTGTGACGCATTCAGCGGCAGCATCTGCTGCACCATTGGAGCCACAATGGACTCGATCTCCTTGTATCCCTTGTTTCTTGCAGAACACGACTCTATCTCGTTGAGAATCTTGATACGGTCGATTGCCCAAGTCTCGAACTCATCAAGCGTGATCTCCCCTACAGGAGGTAACGTGTAGAACGTGAGCTTGGAGTTGTTGTACACGTTGTTCAGGTATGCATTTGAGGTGGACGAAGCAAGAACATTCGTATCGAAGTTCTTCCGTCCTGCTGTCCTTCTCTTTGTACTTCTGAACATTTGAGAGTGCGGCCTTCCCAGTCACCGTGTAAACAAGAGAGGTGAAGTCGAAATGTAACGCGTAAACCGCGTCTCCGTGTGCGTACCGTGTTTCTCAACAGAAGTTCCGGCTGATCACGTGGGCGGAGCCTCGGAATTGGTACGCTGTGGAAAGTGGCATTATGAGACCCTAATGAGCTAATGGTCGCTGAAGCCCCGTGAAAACCGCGGGCGCTACATCTACGGTCTACACTAGTACAGGACTGACGTGTCCCGGGATTGCATAGGATCCCACCGGAAGCAATGTTCGTTTCTGAAATTTTGTTTTCCCAAATCGCGTCACGTCCTGAACAAGTAGTACAATTGACCTCGACGTCGCACACTGTATCGGCACACCACTCCGAATGTCCCTGAGCGCGCTGAAAGCTCGACCCCAGGTATTTGACAGACATACCCTGTAAGGGAGCTGCTTTGTCGGTTTATATGCAAATATGGCTGTGTCAGTCTCCCCTCTGTGACCAGTTCTTGTCAGCACCATTACTGCAAGCCAGGTTAAGGCGGTCTGGTCCACAGTGGTGTTCTCAGGACGCTGGAATCCCCAAAAAGGCTACGCAGCGAGTGCTTGCTCCTAAAACGGGAGAACGTACTGGGATATGTGACCATACTACATTGTATGCTTCCGGGATCACCTTCCACTAGTATTTAGATCTTCACCGAAGTTGGTGATGATAACACAATAAGAGAATGTGGCGGATATCGCCGTAACACGCATAATTAGATGTTTGACCTCGCAGATATCATATAATATCGGTACGAGCTCTAGTTTCCCTCATACGTAGAGTACGAATACCCTCCCCAAAAGGGTTCAGCCAATTGGGTGGAGCCGTCGCGTATGCTTGACGTTGAAGCCCAGGGAAAAAAACCAACGACGGCCTCATGGGCGGCCGCCCCCAAGATTGAGGAGAGAAAAAAACTACGTCCAGTCCTCCAACCCACACGCAACGCACATTCGCACTATCCGCAATGGAGCTCCAGCCGAACGACCAGCAGGTGAGTGCCCACATTCTATACCCACTCACCGCGATGATCTCATACTAACGCCAAGCAGCGCATGGCAATCTCCTCGATCCTGTCGTCGCCACCTAAGGAGGCACAGCCAGAACCTACGGGAGCCTATCAGGCAGACCGATCGTCTCATCTTACGCCGGTTCCTCTGCTGGGGTCCGCCGGTGACCAAAATCATCCATCAGTGATGTCCTCACGGTCTAACCACCTGTCTAGTCAGCCAGTGCACGTTTTAGACTCTGCTCCACCAGTCATCCAGCGTGCAACGCTCACACATCCTTCGGCACCTTTGCTTCTGACCAGGTCTGATGAGGCATCAGAGGATCACACCAGCAGTGATGCCGAGGTCGTCCTTCCACCTGATTTCACGGAGCGCCTCTCAGAGGCCAATCAGGAGATATTCGGCCCGGAGAAGGACAAATACCTCCAGAGGCTCAGATCTCAACTCGCACACATTGCCACTCTCGATTTACTACTGCTGAAGGCGGAGAATTGGGATTACTTAAACTCAGAAGAGTTCGATTTCCTTAACAGAGCCTCGCTGGACAACCTCGAGGTAAAGAAGCTGTTGAAGCAGCTTTCGGGTGCTGATGTGATCAAGAAGGAGCCCAAGAAGAAGAAGGTGATGCCCAAAAGAGAAGCAGAGCCTAAGAAGCGCAAGATTGACGAGACGAAAGAATCAGCTCCGCCGAAGAAGCGCGTCGTCAAGAGGAAGGAAGAAGCAACGTCTGCGGCAAGCGTACCTGCCAGCCAAGATCCAGGGCATTTCGAGGAGGTATCTTTCGCCACTCCCAAGTTACGGGACGAGCTGAAGATGACTGCAAATGGGAGATTCCAGAGGTTGGCGAAGACCAACGCTTCTTCTAAGATTGAAGCTGCATTGTATGACGGTGATTCCAAGCCGCTTCCAATTTCTCACAGCACTACTGAGGATAACTCCATCGCCGACCCAGCAGTGAAAAGAGAAGGGAGCTTGTCGGCCAAGGAGCTCAAGTCGCTCCAGAAACAGTATGAGAACACATATTTCACCATCTGGAAGGACTTGTCCAGAAAAGATGCACCAAAGCTTCATAGAATCGTTCAGCAAGCCAGTCAAACTAAGATGACCAACATCAGAAAGACAGCTATCCTTTGTGTTAGGGAGTCAAAGAAATGGCAACTGCGTACGAATAAGTCCACAAAAGATATGCAGGCAAAAGCCAGACGTGGTGTCAGAGAGATGTTCAGTTTCTGGAAGCGTAACGAAAGGGAGGAACGTGACTTGCGTAAGAAGGCTGAGAAGGAGGAGACAGATAGATCTAAGCGCGAAGAAGAGGAGAGAGAATCTAGAAGACAATCCAGAAAACTGAACTTCTTGATCACACAAACAGAGTTGTACTCTCATTTCATTGGCAGAAAGATCAAGACAGATGAGATTGAAGGTAATGCCACCGGGATACTGGGTGATAGCAGTAAGAAGGAAATTGCTTTCGCCTCAAATCCAACCAAAACAGACGTTAGCCAGTTGGACTTTGACTCGGATAATGAGGATGAAATTCAGAGAGTAGCTGCTGCTAATGCCCAAAGCGCTATGCTCGACGCTCAAGCTAGAGCAAGACAGTTCGACGATAAGCCATCAGCTTCTTCTTCTGAGCTGAAGCACATGAACATTGATGATGACGACTTCAACTTCCAGAACCCGACGTCTCTTGGTGACATCTCTATCACACAGCCAAAGCTCTTGAACTGTACTTTGAAAGAGTACCAAGTTAAGGGTCTCAATTGGCTGGCGAACTTGTACGACCAGGGTATCAATGGTATCCTTGCCGATGAGATGGGATTGGGGAAAACTGTGCAGTCCATCTCCGTACTAGCATACTTGGCCGAAACCCATAACATTTGGGGCCCATTCCTTGTGGTGTCACCTTCATCAACGCTACATAACTGGCAACAAGAAGTGGCCAAGTTTGTTCCGGACTTCAAGGTATTGCCATATTGGGGAAGCTCGAAGGATCGTAAGGTACTAAGAAAGTTTTGGGACAGAAAAAACGTGAGGTATACCAAGGACTCTCCATTCCATGTCCTAGTCACATCTTATCAATTGGTTGTGGCTGATATCCAGTATTTCCAGAGAATAAAGTGGCAGTACTTGATCTTGGACGAGGCTCAAGCGATCAAATCCTCTCAGTCTTCGAGATGGAAATCATTACTTGGGCTACAATGTCGTAACAGACTTTTGCTGACAGGTACACCTATACAAAACTCCATGCAGGAGCTATGGGCCCTGTTGCATTTCATCATGCCGACCTTGTTCGACAATCACGATGAATTCAGTGAATGGTTCTCCAAGGACATTGAGTCGCATGCTCAGTCCAACACAGAGTTGAATGAGCAGCAGTTGCGTCGTCTCCATGCACTTCTAAAACCATTCATGTTGCGTCGTATCAAGAAGAATGTGCAATCAGAGTTGGGCGACAAGATCGAGATCGACGTTTATTGCAGTCTGACTAACAGACAAAAGAAACTATACAAGATGCTGAGATCACAAATCTCCTTGATTGACTTGATTGAGAAGGCCACTTCGGGTAACGATGATTCTAATCAGAGTTTGATCAACTTGGTCATGCAATTCAGAAAAGTGTGCAACCATCCCGACTTGTTCGAAAGAGACGATGTTCACAGTCCTTTTGCTTTCGGGTCATTCGCTGAGACCGGCTCTTTCTTAAGGGAGTCCAACCGGTTGGAGCTCTCCTACACTGCAAAGAACGCAGTCTCCTACAGAATCCCAAAGCTCTTATATAGAGACCTGCTGCTTCCAAATGACAGCAACACGGTTGATACAAGAAATCACGTTCTTGAACACATGATGAACATTTGGAACACAGAATACATCTCTCGCAACTCCAACGATACGGATGCCTTCTCTTGGCTCAGGTTTGTGGATACAACACCACAGGAGGCTGTGGACGCTTCGAGAAAAAACGTTATCGAGAGGGCTATTGACATGAGATCCTACACCAATTCTGACGCTGACCGAGGGTCCGTCGATCATAAATTCTTGCTGATTGATGACAAGGTTAAAAGTCTGGAACCTAAACTGAAGGAGGTCCAGAAAACGGTATACTACGACATGTACGCCAACAACCAAGACCCTGGTGCTATGGTACGTGCCTCTGCTCCACCTGTGGATGTCAACTGTAATGACAAATCCTTCGTCAATGAGAAAGCTGAAATACTCTTTAACCCGAAGATCAGACAGGCTCTATGTCCATTATCATTGAACTTGCAGTATGACTTAATGGAGAAGGGGGTTCCGGTATCGCAATTCCCTAAGGCTGATATGCTTCCAGAGTCGTTGAGCAGTAAGCGCGGTCAGTCATCGATCACGATGCCGTCAATGAACAGATTTATTAAGGATTCTGCCAAGCTGGCCAAGCTCGATGAGATGCTGCCAAAGCTAAAGGCCGAGGATCACAGGGTTTTGGTCTACTTCCAGATGACAAAGATGATGGATTTGACTGAAGAATACTTGACATACAGACAGTACAAATACATCAGACTTGATGGCTCTTCCAAGCTTGAGGACCGTCGTGACCTGGTCAATGACTGGCAAACAAGGCCAGAGATCTTTGTCTTCTTGCTCTCCACTAGAGCAGGTGGGTTGGGTATCAATTTGACGGCTGCTGACACCGTGATCTTTTATGACTCAGATTGGAATCCAACCATTGATTCCCAAGCTATGGACAGAGCTCACAGATTAGGTCAGACGCGCCAAGTCACTGTGTATAGGCTTCTTGTGAGCGGTACGATCGAAGAGAGAATGAGAGACCGCGCCAAGCAAAAGGAGCATGTTCAACAGGTTGTCATGGAGGGCAAGGGAACAGCGGATCAGAGCCAGGACACTACAGGCTTCCAGAAACCTACAAGAGAGGTCGCGTTATGGCTGTTGGATGATGACGAAGCTGGTGCAGATGCGCTGAAGAACAAGCAGCTGGAGGCAGAGGAGAAGAAGGCCAGACGTAAAAGAAATCAAGAGCTGAAGGCTCAAAGGGAGAAGGCTACTGCTGTTGCCATGGCGAATGGTGGTGTTGCAGGTGTTGAATCCAGCAGCTGAAAAAGGTGACGGGGAAAGTATACAAAAAAGTGAAGACAATGACGCTTATTTAAGTTAGATTCATTCCAAGGGATGCATAGTCTGTGCTATTTCCAAGATCTTATCGTATAGAGTGAAGAAAACTTCAGCCGTGTCCTCTTTATAAGCGGCTTTTCTTGTGGTGAGCTCTCGCAGGAGCCCGTGCTCCCTCGAGGTTATGTCCGTGACCACACCATTCTTCAGCGCTGATACGAATGTCTTTTTGCTCTGCGCAGAGAAAGCAACATATGGAACGGTCAAAATAAATGCAGAGATTTCCAGTACAGCCTGCGAGCTTTTGGAGTTGGACTGCTGTGCTAACGTCACCTGCGAAACGAAGTAGTCAATAACAGCGCTGATTCCCATGAAAGTCACCATGTTTGCCAGGAACTGGTGATCATATTGCGGAACAACTGACGACTGGCCCCATGTCAACAACAGCTGGAACTGTGCGTTAAATGCACCCATCAGCGATATGCGCGAGGTCTTTTCATAGTCTTCATAAATAGACTCGAAAGTGTTGGCTGTGTCAATCTCAAAGAACCCGAGGCTTCTTCCCTCTTTGATGGACTGATGAAGAGTCGAGAGGAACATTGGGTCAATTTTGATGCCGTCCGTGGGGGACGAGTCTATGGCTGAAAGGGATTTATACAGCCCTGGTCCGAAAATGTTCACGATGACTCTGTGGATGTGAACAGATTCTCCACTGAGCTCTGAAGGAGAGACCAACGTCTTCAAAAGCTCAACCAGAAGCTCAACATTATCCCCCTTCCACAGATAACCTTCGCTCCAAGAAATGATTCCAACAATAGTGGCCAGTAGAGAGGGTTGCAAAAAGTATTCCAATCCTCCCTTTACGGTGTCCATATCGATCATGTTCTGTTTACATGCGATGAATGCTTGCTGGAAGATAATTGGAAAGATTTGGAAGCACTCATGCACGTTGGACATACGCATCAGGTCGTCCGAGATGCCGCCAGAGTCGAACAGAGCAGATATCCAAGCGTTTAGTACTTCTGATCTATGCTGTTCTAGGTCTCCAGTGTTATCCGTTCCACTGGAAAGGCCCAAGTTAGCCAAGTAGCTAATGCAGAAAGAGGTTCCCTCTCGGCTTTCTCTTAGGGCCACCAAGTCTTCAAGCGATAGATTGAATTCCTTCACGATGAGCATTAGCAAGAGCAGAGTGCATCCAAACGCCGAATGCGTTTCCTGGAAGTTCGTCTCCTCTGAGCTCATAGGCCACTTGTCCAGATAGTTCATAATAGGTTTCAAGATAGCCGTAGGCGAAACATGGAAGAGGATAGCAAAGAGTGTGTCCGGTGACAACGATAAGGCGAGACACAATCTACACAGGTGCTCATTGTCCTCACTGGAAGTGAACTGCTCTATTGTTCTGAGAACAGCACGCGAGACCTCAACCTGCTTCGTTCCTTCCATCTTCTCCACTGATTGTAGAAAGACTAAAAGACCTGAATCGTCCAACGATGTGAACTCGGGATTGATGTCCACTAAAGTCTGTTTCAGCGTTGTCTCAATGTCCATCGGCAGTCCCAAGCTATCCATCACATCATCACTAGTTGACAATTCTCCTCCAAACACTGCAGCATCTTCCTTGAGGATAGCACTGAAGGCTGATTTTGGAAGCAATTGTATTGCAATACAGCTCTTGACGAATTCATGTCTGATATCAGTCACCGTGGACGGGAAGGATGAGAACATATCCTCATAGTTGCTAGCGGAGTTGCCACCTGATTGGAGCTTGATTGTCTGTGAAACCTTAGCCATAATGAGGCTGAGCGCGTTGACCAGGGACGACTCTGTGCTCTTAAGCTTCAGCTCTGTTATCAGAAGAGGCACTCTTTTGAGCAGAAACAGTCTCCATTGCTTCGCAAAGCACGGAGATGTCCTCTCCTCCTGCTGTGCAATCACATAACCTTCAAATGCAGTGGTGAGCAGCTCGTTTAGCACGTTCTGGTTGGTCTTCACCTTGACAAAATTGTCAAAAGAGGAGAGAAAGTTTGGACTATGTGTCTTCCAGTTACTTAGTGCATAGTCGAGCCATAGAAGCTTTGGAAGCTTGTTCGATTTCATAAACGATGTGTGTGCAGCAGAGTTTGAAGTCAGTGAAGTCAGCACCGATGATTGCCTTGCGGAGGTGGAGCTTCGTCTCATAATCTTGTCTGCAATCAAAGTGAGGCTCTCCGACTCCTCTGGGCTGATATCCTGCATCTGCGCTAGGAAGGACTCGATGGCCTCGTTCTGTTCTGGTGTTAATGGGGCAGGCACAAGATCCTGGGGTATCGAATTGCCAAACATAACAACAAATCTAGCAGCAGATTGCAGCGGGGGTCTGTTATCCCCTTGTTGTACGGTGAGGTACTTCAGGTATAGAACAAGTGCCGCTATCACCTCTGTCAACTCCGAAGAGCTCAAAAGAAGTGCCTGCTGGGTACGTAATTGTGCGATCAGTGCATTGAGGATCAACTCTTGATTCTCAACCGTAGCCACGGGGGCCTTTTCCAAAACAACCGAGAGTCTTATGTTGGTCGACTGCTCTCCAAGTACCGTTGTGGATATGTACATCACCACCAGTGGGTCTAGTCGGGCCTCAGTACGCAGCAGGTCTGTAACACCGTCAACAGACACCTCCTGCTTATGGTCCAATTGCTTCAGTAGAGACTGGAAGACTGCAGAGCTCGCTTGCCTGCCGACACAGAATTTCACCAGGGCCCCCAGAGACAGTTCGCTCATCCTGGTCCCACGAGGTAGTCCACTAACGTAGGGTCTACGGGTCAACTTGCCCAAGGCCTGAGGATCAGAAATCAGCCTAATCGAGTAAGTGCCGGGGCCTCGGAAATGGCGACTATTTTTTTTTCTTCGCTTAGCAGAACGCGGACCGTCCGAGACGATCTGAAAGGTTTTTGTTAGAAGAGAAGCGTCCGCTAAGACCTTGACTACTACCTGCATTTGACCACGGAACACACACTCAGTGCTCATCCCGTGCCTTCCTTGCTGCTATACTGGGCCTGTACATTCCTTGGACTCACTATCGTTTTCTACCACCTTACGCCTGTCCGCGTGTACGTTGGATGCTTCATTGCTGATTTGAGCCTTTAATTTATCTATAATGTCCGTCTACACCTCTGTGGCTGTTGAAGAGCAGCAAAAGCCGGTGAAAGAAGGACAGAGCACGTTTGTTTCTGATGGTGCTCCTGAGCAGAAGGACTCGCTGGAGTCAGCTGCTTTCCACAACCAGTTCAACGAGGTTGAAAAGGCGATTGCTAACTTCACCAAGCACCAGCCGTTCAACCATCACTACGCTCCAAACATTCATGTCAACCGAAACCGTAACAACTTCAACAACGGTGGGAACAACAACAGCAACAGTTTGAGACAGCACAACGCTCACAATTCTGGTTCCAACTTTGCTGAGGGAAACGGCAACAACAGCATGTTCTCTCAGCCTACCAACTTTTCCATGACTGCACAACTGAAGCAGCAGCAGCATCATCAGTACTTGAACCAGGGTATGCAAAGCATCAACCGGTTCAAGGGCAATGTTGCTGCCAACGGCAGCAGCATGGGACTCAGCACGGCCCACCCGCAGCAATACGTTCCTTCACACCTCTCTGAAGCACCTGTTTATCTCGAGCAGAACTATTCTGGGATGTTCCACCATGGCAACGATCCGAAGTTCAATGCATTCCAAGGCTCCCAGCTGAAACACCATCCGGACATGTTGTCCTCGTTGAGAAATTCGTCTCCAACGTTCAACTCAATGGGGCGCGATTCATTTGGCAATGCCCCTCCCATCGAGCAAATGAACGCCAATCCGTCATTTGGATTGGGCCATGGAACTTTGCAACAAGCCTCTGACGACTTCATCGATAAGAAGCTTTCGATGGATGAGTCGTCGTCTGCGTATCTCGAAAATATCTGGGGCAACTCCAAGTCACTTGGTGGCTCCGCTTCGGTCTGGGCCTGAGCGGTGGACACCCACTCTACAAGGCCATTTGTACTAGTACTTATGTGCATATTATTATTATTTTTTTTTGTCTGTCATATGGCACTCTACCCCTGGTGATATGGGGGGGTATCGAGGTTGGTTTTTTCGGTTAATGAGAGGTCCTGGTATTGGAGGGACTACTCTGTGTAAGATGTGAAATTATGTCAGTATATGGTGGAGATTGATCATGGGTTGGTGTGTGAAAAGGGGAAGGTTTGAGTATTCCAGTGTGTTTGTTTTGAGGTTACATAGGGCCATGGAGGGCTATGCATTTTATTCGGATTGTTAGGATGAGCGAGTGTCACGTATTCTTAATCTTTTTAAAAGCGGTGCGGTAGCCATTTCATGGAGTAGTAGTCGCCAGCCAAAAGTCCATTAGAATGTACTTTGCCCTGCGATTAAAAGTTATGATGTGAATCAGAGACGTCTTTTCTAAGGAAAAAGTTCTACAATTAGCGATATATCTATCCTGTGATCCGCTGCAAAACCCCTGTAACTTACAGGTTTTCCTCGATGGCGCACAATTGACTGCTACCAGTAAACCCCTAACGATCGCCCATAGCGAGCGCTGGTCTGTTCGAAGAGGCATTTGGGTCGCCGTCATTGCCACCGTCTATGATGCGCGGCGCAAGCAAAGATCTACCAAAACAAAAGATGCTTGATGATGCATGGCATGGCATGGGAAGCGCACGCACACAACACCGGGCGAAGAAGAAGGATCGAGAATTATTTGTCAATCATGCTAGGGACCAAAGCATTGATAAAGCGAAAGATGACAATTGATGAGAAGTTTATGGTGAAAGGTTGTCAAGATTGAGGCGTGAGACATGGGACATCAGATATATGTGTCTCCGGGCATTCACGCAGCGAGCCATGGCATGCCAGCTTGTGTATCCCGACCCCCTGTTTCTCTCATCCACACACCTTTTCATGTAGCGCGCAGGACCGAAATATGCCCGGTTCTCCTGGCGGTGACTTCAAGCTGGACAATTGCGCGGTACATCCTGAAGCATGGATTGGCCCCTTGATGAGCCGGCTGCCAGCGGGCGAGATAACAATGGAAGGCGATGTCGCTTCTTTCAGCTAACAAACTGCCATCGTATTGCGGTCCCACCACTTGACTCGCCAAATAAACATATCGGCATTCAGAATATTCCAAGCGCGTCCACACTGTGGCGGATCGCGGGGCACACAATTCGCGGAGATGTTTCGTCCAACTTTCGAAAGATAAGTGGCCGAAAACGAGTGCCTCGAGCCACCGGTCACCACCACTCACAACCCAGCTTTTTTCTAACTTTAGATCGAAATGCCTAGCCTTTTTGAGAAAGTGATCATCTTCATCAATGGAGTGTATGTATCCCGTCTTCCAGACTATTGCACTACAATAGCATAGCAGGTCGGGCCCTTTGCTAACAGATGTGCCCAGCCAGAAGGAGTACTACAGCGTTCCTGCTGACCAGCTCATCGAACTCGGGATCGTTGGTCGCCTCAAGCTATACGACTGGTCTCTTGAGATATTTGCGGTTGTTATAATCGGTGTTATCGTTGCATTGTTCAACCTTGGTGTCCAATGGAACCAGTCCAAGATTAATGGGTGGCTCAAGGCTGTTCAACCAGTTTTGGAGGAGAACTTTGCCCAAGTTGGTGTCAAGAAGGACCAGCTCCTCGTGAAGGATACTGCTCAGCTCTTCACCTCCTACGCTACTGGCAGAATCAACATCAGTGGCTTGACCGCCAGATTTTCCCTGATCTCAAGACAGAACCTTTTCACCCATCTCGTTGAGCTTTCCCTTTCCACTTTCACTGGCTCCATCCCAGCCCCAGTTGATGAAGTTGAGGTTGTCATCGATCTCCATGATGCGGAGAAGTTGAACAAGTACATCTTTGCCATCGTGAACAAGGAGGGCATGTCGAAGGCTAGAGACGACCATTACTACCTGTCTTTGACCAAGACCACCGAGTCCTCCAACATACCTGTGGAATATGTCTTCATGTCAGAGTCTACCGAGCTGAACGAGAACCTTGTTACTGAGGAGTTGAAGGATGCGTTGGCCAAGTCGGCTGGTTTCTTAAAGTTCCTTGCCGTCACTGACCTACCATCTGAAAAGCCAACTACCGAGACTGAGTTCATTTCCCGTCCAACGTTGAAGCTCAAGCTGGCTTTGAAGAGCGACTCAAAGTCTCTCGCCGCTGCGAAGGTTTTGATTGAAGAGTTCATCGCTTTGGCTGACAGAGTGGCCAAGTTCAATTTGAAGGCTGAGCAACAGAAGAAGATCAACAACGTTAGAGCAGCTGAGTTGGGTAAGATCCAGAAGGCCACGGCGGAGCTCAAGGCTGCAGAGCTCAGAGAGGCAAAGATTGAGGCCGAGAGAAAGGCCAGAAGGGAGTCTACCCTATCGCCAGAGGAGCAAGACAAGGCCGATCAGAAGAAAAGAGAGAAGAAGGAGAGAAGAGCGAAGAATAAGATGGTGAAGAGAATGTAATAATTTAGCTTTTGGTTTTCTTGAATTGAAGTCATTATATAATTTTGAACGCTATAGAGTCACCCGTCTGGAAAGCCTCGATCATTCCATCACCAATGAGCCAATGAAGGCTCCAATTCAATGATAGGCCTTTGAAATCTTTGAACCTCGCCTTGTTCTTGTTCCATTTCCCTAATAGATCCTCCTGCTTGAGCTCCTTCCATTTCTGAGCGTTCAAAGCCCTCATGATGAACGTTTTGGACTTTTGCTGAAGTTGTAAGACAAATCCGACCCTGGGGAATGACACAGAAACGTGCTCAAGATCTCCAGGTATTAGAGAGAAGTACTCCATTCCCACGAGAGTCTTGAGTTGTTCCTCTGTGAAAGGTAACTCCTCTTTAGCAACAAGTGTGTCGCTAGACTCTTGGGTCCAGTCTCTTAGGACCTGCAATAGCTCAGCAAGAGACGTATCATCCACTATTCGACCGTTCACGGCTTCCAAATAGTTATCGGTACTTATCACTAGATCTCCACTTATCGTCTTTATCACCTTGATCTGTCCCTTACTCACCATTTGTTCAATTTCGTAATCGACTCGGCTTTGCTCATCTCCATAAAGCGAGTATAATTGTGCCCTAGCCACCAACGGTGGAAGGAAGCGTCTGAACTTCTCAATGTGCTCCCTAAAGTCTGCATTCAATTCTTGCGGTACCGTGCCCCACATATGTCTATGGATATACCTCATTGCATCTTCAAGACGCCCGTTGAACTCCTCTCCCATTTGTTAGTAACTGTACGGAGATGGGCAACCCTAAACTGGAAACAAACTCACCAACAGTGACACCCTGGCCAGCGGGGAGCCTTGCTGTTTCCTTCGGTACACGCTTCTTAGGCTTTGTGACCTTGAGCATACCACCGATCATGTCTAGCTGTCCAATGCACCGGCCAGCAAACACTTCATTATGACTGACCCAAGCGAGAGTGCACACCCAGGAGTTTTCCGTTACGTGCCCTGTTCCTTTCCTGTTTTTGAGCCTCGGCTGTGGAACCCCCGCATTTCCTCAACTGACTGACACATTTCAACTGCCTGTTGACTATAAAAGGCCTCGTCGAAAAACCCGGTTCCACGCTCTCCCCTTGTTCAATTGGCAGCGAACAATGGCAGAAGGTAAGGATATTCTCTACGAAGTGAAAGACAAGGTTGCGATCATCACGCTAAACCTCCCAAAGGAGTTGAATGCGCTGAATGGACCACAGTACTTGCTTCTCGGTGGTTTAGTGGACAGGGCCGACAAGGATCCTAACACCGTTATAACGTTGATCCGCTCTACAGGCAGATACTACTCCGCCGGTGCAAATGTCAAACAAACGTTTGCCACGGACTCCAAGGCACTCTCTGTGGAAGGATTGGAAGAGGTGGACTATTGGCTGTCAAAGTTCACGGCAAGAAATGCATACCTTACGACCTTGTTCCAAGACCATACAAAGGTTCTTGTTGCTGCACTTAATGGACCCGTGGTGGGGCTAACCTCTGCGCTCGTTGCGATGTGTGACTTTGTGTATGCCATAAACGACAAAGTCTTCTTGCTGACTCCATTTGCCAACTTGGGGTTGGTGAGTGAAGGTTCTGCCTCGGCTACTTTGGTACAAAGACTGGGATTAAGTGTTGCAAATGAGGCACTCTTATTATCTAGACCGATTCCAGCTCGTAAACTAGAATCATTGGGTTTTGTGAACAAGATCTACAACATGTCAGACACGGACAAATTCAACGATGCCGTGTTGGAGGATTTCTGGGGGATGGCTAAAGACTTACACTTGGAGAGCATCAAGGATATCAAGAAGCTTATCAAGAGCACTTTTATCCGGGACTGGCAGAGTATCAATGCTCAGGAAGTTGTTGGTGGGTTCTACAAATGGATGGATCATATTCCCCAGAAGAAATTCTTGAAGATGGCAAAGAGAGAAATGAAACACAAGCTTTGAATTGCCGTGTTTATCAGCCAAGCATCATGATTTTTTCTCTGCCGCTTCATCTTTTTGTTCTTTACTAGATATATCGTTCTCAGTGTCTTCAGGCTCCAATGTACGTAGAATAACCTCTTGCGGGGTGTATTCCCTATTAACTTTCTTGCTAATGCTCACACCACTCATGATGGCAAACACCAATACGAGAACCGCCATTAACCCACGGCTAGTAGTATGCCATCTTAGCCCTTCAATCTCGGACTTGATGTCACCGTTGATCTCCGTACTGATCCTGTTGTTGAGATCTTGGATTCGTCTTTTTAAAGTTCTTTGGAGTAGTGTATTTTCACTGATCTGGTCATTGATCAACACTTGAGAATCATTTCTTGAGACGATCAACTCTTTGTTCAAGTCGTCCATTTCTTCGTTGAGTAAATTCTCCAGCAATGATTTTTCATTTGCAAGTGAATGGAGGTCACCTTCACGAGATGTTGTGATTTCCACCTTCAACTCACTCTGCGCAGCTTCAAACAGATACAACTCATTTTCAAGCTCATTGCTGTCAAGCATCTTTTGCTCCATCTTGCCAACGCTATGGGACAAGGTTTCCTTGACCAATTGAAGAATCGTGTCGCTTTGTTCCTCTGTGAACCCCAATCTCCGAAGCTCGTTGAAGACATGCATGGTATCAATGTAATTAGGAGCAGGGGCATCTGCATCTGCGTATGTGTCTGATGAATCCAATATTTGAACCTTTTTGATCGGGCTTGGGAACTGTGTTAATGTGTTGTAAGAGGGCATCGTTGTGTGGATTGCTCGCCCTGAGTGAATGTAATGTTTCAAAGTCGCACGATGTCGTATGATGTTTCTAAGCATGGCGCTTGGTGTATGAATGGAGTCGGCTGAGAAAGAGCAGGTCTGTGCAACGGTTCGGCAGCTCTCAAGTCGATCCGAAATGTGCACATGGCTTTCTCGGTTGCAGTCAGCTCTAGAGAATTCGCGAAGGGTATCTAGATCACGTGATAACTCTAATACGTATTGGACGGTGAAACCACCATCACCGCTGAAAGAACATGTTCATTGGAAGCAGATAGAGATCCAGCGACTAGTGCTGACAGTATCAGACTTATTTGCCACATCGTGTAAGCGTTGTCTGGAGATCTAGACTTCAGTGAGGACAGAGCTACCCTTTAACAACAGATCACCCGTACGGAACGTTACATCGAGGCGACGAGACAGTTCACTGTAAGCACGCACGGATCGCTCTTACACAAAGCGCGTGCTTTGTCAAGGTCGCTGTGAACCATCAAGTAGGTCGATGCCCCCTTATACTAGCACGTGCCACGCAGTACCGACGCATGACTGCAGCCTTGCATAAACGCACCAGGTGCTCTGGTGCACACACGAGAGATGACGGCACGGAAGTACCAGTTTCGATGTACACATATACGGTCCGGTCATGCTGGCAAAAGTCAACGTAGGAAAATCATCGGCGTGGAACGAGTGGTGGATCTGATACGGCGAGTAATACGGCATCATGCCGAATCTCGAGAGCAGCCCATACTGCTGCTGCTACCGCCACCATATATGGTGATCTAAACGAGAAGTGGGTCCACACCTGCTGTACCCTCATAACCTCATTTGGATCTGAGGTTGCTAATTAGTAGTGCGTCTGCTATTCCGACAGCCCAGGGTTGAGCATCACATGTGCACGCGGCCGTTGCCACTTGCACTGCATAGCGCACAGCGCAACACAGACAGATCAGAAGCCTAAAAAGTGTCCTGTAAGGGCGAGTGCAGCTGACGCCGGCAACCGCCTTCACAGCCTGTGAGGAGAGATAGGAGCTGTCCAGACACATTATGCGCAACCCTCGGTGTTGCTGGACCGCCCGTAAAGAGCGACTTTATTCGCATCGTCCACCGGGAATGTCACACTTCCGAAATATGTTGCTGGGCTGTGGATGCCCCAGTAATGAACACCAGATGTTGCTGCGCACAAGGGCTCTGTTGTAGTAAAAAAGGGTGGAAACCGTGGTACAAAGCAGCACCCTCCTAGGTATCATGTAGCTACAGGCTTAAAGCACCGTACATGGTGTTTTACTATGAGACTAACGCTCATGAATCGAGTTATGGTGTCCGCTTCTTGCCGGGCCAAGCAATGCCACGTAGTGATTTCAAAACCACAGATAAAGCAACGGATGAAGTTCACACATATGCGAACCATGCACTAGCTGATTCAGATACACTCCATCTCTTGATAACAGTACATGTATGTGAGCTAGTCCTCATTTCCAACACTTGAGCCTTCCGCAGATCATGCCTCTGCACGCGCACACCGCCGATCCGGGCAGGAAACGTGCGCACCTCCCAGGCAGCGGTGGCCCTCCATGCGAAAGTCATTTTCTGCTGGGCAAACCAGAAAGTCTTGCCATCCATTGGTCAGTTCCTAACCCCCGTTTCCATGGATACGCAGAGAGGGTGCGCAAACCTTTTTTTTTTCGCTGCGGTGCGCACGCGCGGTGCGGGCGTCGCTTCCGACGAGAACGCACAGGGGGAAGTTGAAACTCGACAATAAACAATTTCCAATTCTTCTCTGTGAATCACCTTCCAGACAACCAGCGGATTGATAGCCCCTCTTTGCCTCTGATCGTCTGACCTCTCACATCTGCAGATCCATCCTAATTTGCTATGTCTCTTCCCCCAATGAAATCGATGGAGTCATCACAGATTCCCGACGAGCCTCAGGACGCCAACGCTACCGCAGGCAGCGTCAACAACAGCAACAGCAACAACAGCTCTGCTAGCGCACAGGCAACTCAGCAGCAGGACCAGCAGAAACCAGGCTCTCAGTCTGCTGCTCAGATAAACGCCCAAGCGGAGGACGCGTACCGCTATGCGCCACATCAACAACAACAACAACCACCGCAGCAACAGCAGCAGCAGATCCCGGGTCAGCAGCAGCAGCACCCATATTATGCGTACCAGCCAGTCTACTCACAGCAGCAACAGCAGCAGTTTCAAGGCCAGACACAGCAGGCGTATCCGGGGTATTACCAATCCTCAATGTCTTCGACATCTGGTGCCAGCGGTGCTGCCACAGCGGGCGGCGTTGGACAGCAGGCAGCTTCAGGTGCGTACCCAGACTATTCGGCCTACTCTCGTGTAGGATATGTGCAGAACTACAACCCAGTTTACAGCCAGGGAGTTGTGGGAATGCCGGGCGGCTCCGTATCGTCGGGAAGTGGTGTTGCACAACAGACCCCCTCACATATCTCCAGTGTCAGCGCTAGTGGCATTGGACAAGTACAACCAGTGGGATCCAGACCACGCGTAACCACAACCATGTGGGAAGATGAGAAGACGCTCTGCTACCAAGTTGATGCTAACAACGTTTCCGTTGTTAGAAGAGCGGATAACAACATGATCAATGGAACTAAATTGTTGAACGTGGCACACATGACTAGAGGTAGACGTGACGGTATCTTGAAGTCTGAGAAAGTGCGTGACGTCGTCAAGATTGGTTCCATGCACTTGAAGGGCGTGTGGATCCCGTTCGAACGTGCATTGGCTATGGCTCAACGTGAAGGTATCGTCGACCTCTTGTATCCTCTTTTTGTCAGAGATATCAAGCAAGTGATCCAGCAAGGCTCCACTACGCAACCGCAGGCAAACCCACAGCAATGGGGATTCCAACAGGCCGCACAAGTAACGGCTCCAGGCCCAGGATTGGGACAGACCAATGTATCAGCATTGGGTATGCAACACTCGTCGCAGGACGCAAGTGGACAAGCTCCAGGAGCGGCTCCACAAATAAAGCAGTCCAATTCGCCTTATATGACTCCTAACTCACTCGCTTCAAGCGGGCAGATTGAAGGGAAGAGCGCACCACAGAGCTCAAGTGGGGTTCCACAAACGTCACAGCCACTGCATCAGCAGCAGCAAGCCCCTCAGCCAATGCAACAGAGTTACTATGGCTATCCTTACTATCCGCAGTACCAATATGGGTACGCTGGCTACGGTAATAGTACCGGCGCTGCTGTCAGCCAAGGTGTTCCACAGAGCGGCGCTGCCACATCTGCTGGCCTAGGATCCGTTGCATCCGGTACTGCTGCCGCCTCTTACCAGTACCCTCAGTACGGCTATGGCGGTTACATGCCCCAATACCAGGCGCCGCAGTACGAGGAGCAAAAGGATAAATAAATGATCCAAGGTGAGGATGCGAGAAAGTGCTTTGTACAATTATATGCGATGCCATTAAGGCATTGTGCACTATCATCTGTAGTCTACGACGTGAAGGAACTACTTCCTAGGCTAGTTTGGAGACTGCGTAGACACTTGGCAAACTGACGCATGGGAAACGTTAAGGCATGTACCATGCAGCCTGGAACGGGCCTAGAAAGTTTATCTGGGTGCACATCTCATGGATCTGAGAGGTGGTCCAGGAGAGCCCATCGATGGTATGTGTGATGTAGTATAACAGCTAGGTCATCCTGGGTGAGCTGGAGATTTTTAAAGTGCCCTCAGAACCCTGTGGCGGTTGCTAATGGACGATGGGATCTGGCATGCGTGTCTCATAGTCAAAGTGAGATCGATTATCCCGCCTGGCCAAGTTGGCGGATCTGACTCCTCAGTGGCTGCAGCGAACATCACTGGTACTGAAAAGCTTATCACTGGCAATACACTGCAAATTGTCTCATGAAAATCTATATCTTAACCGTATTTATCATACTATCCTGTCGTCACCTGTGGTCCACGACCCGTTGAACGAGAAATCTCGTCAACCCAATCTTATCAAAAAAGCCAACACCATATCCTAGCACCGCTAGGGTCCCATTAAAAATGTAGTCCTACCCAAGGCATGAACTGCACAATCAGTGGTCAACACTAGGCAGATCCAAACTTCTGATGCTTGGCAGGCTCACATGAGGAGTCGAAGCTGAGAGCTTTGGACTCTGCAATGGGGTGCTCAATGGGGTCTCACTGAAATGAAACACCGGTGGCGAGTTTGGTCTAGACTTCTTGTGATGGTCCTGCATCGGATCGTTTAGAGTGGAAAAAGTAGTCAACGAGTGCGAAGGACGCAAACTTGACGGAACCTGTCCCAGGGTTGAAACCATCGGTGTCATTCGCTTCAGATTTGACAGAGCATTCAGAGGGTTATGACCAGCCATTGAATATAGCGACGTTGACGAGTTCGACTTTGACGACAAGGCACTTAGATTCGTTGACGAATTGCTCGACGATGAGAAAAGCGACGATGTCTGGAACGAAGAGGATGACTGTGACTTCAGGATCTTTGGTGGTGACTGGATGTTAGGAAGAACAACCTGCTTATTTCCCCCCTGGAACAACGAAGGAGGCGACTGAATTGGCTGCAACAGTTGCTGTGGGTGTGACTGCGAAGTGGCTGGCAATGGTGGGAAAGGAGGGAAGTAACCTCCCTGTGGCGACAGCTGTAGTGGCTGTTGTTGTTGTTGTTGTTGTTGTTGTTGTTGCTGTGGCTGTTGCGCACCAGCAGTCATTGGTTGAACGTAGTACGTCACAGGCTGGTTGAGCATCTGGTATTGGGCGGACTTCCCAGTCTTTCTCACTCTAGTGTTGGAGTGGATCCGGGTGTGTCTTGTTAGCTCATCAGATCTGGAGAACTTCTTAGAGCAGAATGAGCACTGGAAAGGCTTTTCACCCGTATGAATACGCATGTGCCTTGTCTGATGCTCTAATCGGTGGAATGACTTGTTACACAAGCTGCATGAGTACGGGCGGGTATCGTCCATAGCAGCGGCGGGGGTGTCAACTTGCTGTATGCTTGTCATTATCTGTGCAAGCAACGTCGTTTGGGACAGTAGAAGTTAAATCTTTCGTTTGAGCTCCAGATTTGAAAGCCGCTGACCGCCCGATTTTGGGGGAAAAAAAGAAACACACCACTGGCCTCGGAAAAACTTTTCCTGTGGGTATGTGGAGGCTGCAGCGGTCGGATTAAATACGTAGCACAGCAGGTCAGGCGATTCTGGAGTATAAAGTGATGTTCGTCATGGATACCCAGGGGTGTTAGAGCCCGGTGGTGTTGGTCTTGTTGTGTCTCTACTGTCACAGGTTTGTATTATGCTCCCCAGGATCCCGCTGTAACCCCAGATTGTTTTAACGCCGGGCTGGAAGATTCTCGTCCACTGAGCCTGGCCTGCCCAGCGCACCCCGGCTCAAGCGCAACGGCTAAAATCCGACTGCCTAGCAGCTACCCCGGGTGGAGAGCTAAAGGGGAGTGGGGGAGAGTGGGGAGAGTGGGGGTTTCCCACAGAAGCAAACATGGTATATTGATACTTCGGTACCATG
Organism: Williopsis misumaiensis; assembly: GCA_003707745.2. Lineage (NCBI taxonomy): Eukaryota > Fungi > Ascomycota > Saccharomycetes > Phaffomycetales > Wickerhamomycetaceae > Williopsis > Williopsis misumaiensis. The sequence continues at coordinate 66,499 of PPLI02000032.1, forward strand.
AGCACATGTACGCGAACGCCCAATGGTGCACCAATGTTCGGCTTGCCCTCCCTGCACCCGGGTCTTCGACTTCCATGTAATTTGAATCATGAGCCGGTCCTCCCCTGGTGGTCCGTTGCCCCATCCTCTGGGTAGGGTACTTAGCACTTAGGAGCAGGGACTTTAGGCAGAAGGTCTAAAGGATGCGCCGGGAGTGTAACGACGTTGGCAGTATCGTCATATTAGTCCGCTGTCGTTCATGCTTAGTCCTTGGTTCCCTTTATTCTAGGCATAGCGGTACCACTACATTGTCCAGAAGTGTCATTGGCGTTCATTTGGAGAATCCAGGAGGTGGATTGAACTGTTTTGCACCACCAAATCCTGGAGCAGTCGTACGCACTGGTCCAGTAAGTTTCACGCCGCCAGCAGAACCCTTTAATGGCTTTATAACACCAGAGCCTGTCTTCATCTGCTTCAGTTTCGCACCTTGTTGCACTGGAGGTGCTTCTATCGTCACGCCAATAACATTCTCGCCCCTCAGAATCACCAGTCCTAGGGAACGTTTCTGCTCTTGTATCAGTGTCGATTCTGGTTGGTCAGACTTGGACTTTGAGCGATCTTTCAATGACATCAGCGACTTCTTTGTCAACCTGAATTCATCGGTTTGCGACAGAACGAGATTGTAATGCTTGTCAAACGCCAGCAGCTCTCCAATGAACTGACGCGAGTCTCTCGTTATCACCTTCACTCTGTAGTTAATGATATCAGTCTATTCTTTGTTAGTAGTTGAGGATCTGACAGATATCTTGAAAGCTACTCACAAGTCTGGCCTTCTTGGTGGTTGCAATTGGTGCCTATAGCCATTTGTTAGTATGTGAAACATATAGGCTGTGCTCGATGGACCGCTCACCATAGTTAAATGCTGTGTTGTATTGTGTTGTTTTCGTATAGCCTTGAAAGTACTTTCCACCGCCAAAAACTTTTGCCGCAGCTTCCCAATGTGGTTTCGCGGCTTCGTCCCCCAAAATTCCCATGAGATTCATGTCAACGCTTCTTCGAGCCTTGAAATATAAAATAATAGTACTCACCAATGTCCGAAGAACCGAAGACAATTCAGACATCAGTCACTGAGACGCCGGCTACTGAGACTGTCGAGGCTGCTGAGTCCACCAAGGAGGCTCCAGTCGAGGCCACCGAAGCCACCGAAGCCGCCGGCGCCAAGGACGACAAACGTAAGGCTGAGGATGAACCAAAGAAGGAGAAGAAGCGTCGTCGCAGACAATACGATGACGTCCCAAAGGATGAGGATGATGATGAGGAGGATGATGATGAAGAGGATGATGACAAGCTTGATGCCAAGCTTGAGGAGGAAGGTGCCGATGAAGAGGACGACTTGAACGAGATTGACACCTCCAACATCATCACCACGGGGAGAAGAACGAGAGGTAAGGTCATTGACTATGCCAAGACCGCTGAAAAGCTGGACGAGGAAGGTACAAAGGGTGACGAAGAGGAGGAGGATGATGTTGACTTTAAGGAGACAGCCAAGTAACAACAAAAAACACTGAGTATTACAATACTACGACGATTAGCTACGACAACGATTTCAGTTGATGGATTATATGTAAAATGTCTACAAAGGGGGGCGGGAACAGGAAATATCAGGGGTATTGTTCCTTTCAAAAACCGTATCTCAACAACAATTGTTCTTGTGCTTGCTCGACTGTGCACCTGGCGTTGGGGTCAAATTGATCGTTTGGCCTTGCGGTGGCTTATTGCTCGAGTAGTCAGAGAGATCTAGCTGGTTCTTGCTCACCATGCTGTAGATTGCATTGACAACTTGTTCAAAGGACTTGTCAACGTTATCAGCATTCAATGCTGATGTCTCAGTGAATAAGAGCTGGTTCTCTGCAGCAAAATGCTTCGCTTCTTCTGCTGGAACACCTCTCAAGTGCTCCAAGTCGGATTTGTTTCCCACCAACTCAATCACCAAGTTGTCATCCGCGTGCTCTTTGAGCTCCTTGAGCCATTTACTCACATTCTCATAACTCTCAGGCTTGGAGATGTCATACACGATAAGGGCACCCATTGCACCTCTGTAGTATGCACTTGTGATTGCTCTGTAACGTTCCTGGCCAGCGGTATCCCAGATCTGTGCTTTCAACTTCTTGCCGTCAACCTCTAAAGTCTTTGTGGCAAACTCAACGCCAATCGTGGATTTTGAGTCCAGGTTGAAACCATTACGCGTGAATCTGGAAAGCAAGTTGGATTTTCCGACACCAGAGTCACCGATGAGCACGACTGTACGCTGTTAGTAACTATAAAATGCAGAAGGTGGAACCATCAGTATTTCGGGCAGCCATAAATCATCCCACGCAGGATGGCGCCACAAATCTGTGATGATCCGGAGGGGAAACGATACTCACTCTTGAGAAGGTAGTCGTAGTCGTAGGCGTAGTCCTCCATGTCAGCCATTGTGGATGGATGATATGTTGTGTGTGTTTGTGTTCTGTTGGGACTGATCTGAAAAACGGCACTCAGGGATGTGCTGTAAACGGCTATATTCGGCGAGTGTGTTGTGCTGCTGATGCTGCTGCCGCGCTGTGCTGTTCTTTACCGCTGCTCTTACTGCTGCTTAACTCCAGAGGGGCGGAGCGGAGGTGGGTGGTTGTGTTTGGTATCGTGGACATTTCTGAGCGTTTCGCCCGCGAAAGTTCCCACGCGCGACGCGGCCAGATTGAGGAGCTTGCCGTCACCCGGCCGGGCCTCGGCTTCCGCGAACTCGTTCGCCAGAAAACGCGCCGCCAGGCTGTCGCGAAACCTCTCGGGCGGCAGCTGGTGGGAAAACGCGTTGCAACGGCAAACTTCGACGTCAGCGCTTTTTGGCCACATCAACCGGGTGCAAATGAGTGAGCCGAAGATCGACACACAGGCGTTTAAGAAGCGCGTGGCTGTGATCCAGAAGAAGGTCTCAGATGGCGAGTTTGCAGGCGCAAAGGCTCTGCTCGTGGTCGTTGGATCTTCAGATGAGGAAAACCCATACCAAAAGTCCACCATCTTGCACAATTGGCTTCTTGGATACGAGTTCCCAGCAACTGCACTGCTCATCACTGAGGACAAAGTCGTTTTTGTGACGTCTGCGGGCAAGACTAAGTACTTGGCTGGAATCAAGAGCGATGCTGTCGAAGTGTGGTCACGTACTAAAGATGCTGAACAGAATGCAAAGCTTTGGGATGATCTTGCCACTCTTCTCAAAGAATTCAAACAGATTGGTATCATCGCAAAGGATAAGTTCCAAGGAAAGTTTATCTCTGAATGGGAACCAATCTGGGATGGCGTGAAGAATGAATTGGAACTCATCGATGTTTCTCTTCCACTATCTGAGTCATGGGAGAAAAAGGACAGCAAGGAGATCGGCCAACTTGAATTGGCTTCCAAGGCAAGCTCGCATTTCATGAACCTCTTTTCTGATGAGATGGTGCGTATTGTCGACGAGGAGCTCAAGGTGTCTCATAGCAAGTTGGCCGAAAGAGTCGAGAACAAGATTGATGATGACAAGTTCCTTGCTCAATTGAAGAAAAAACTAGGCCCTGAATTGGACCTCAACTTGCTCGATTGGTGTTATACACCAATCATTCAAAGTGGTGGGAAATATGATTTGAGACCAAGCGCACAGTCCACCGATGATAATCTTCATGGTGGTGTTGTCGTTGCCAGCTTGGGTATCAGATACATGTCATATTGCTCCAATGTTGGACGTACCTTTTTGATCGATCCAACACCGGAGGTGGACCAGAACTATGAGTTCCTCTTGACTGTGCAGAAAAAGGTACTCTCCTCCTTGAAGCCTGCTATTACTGGCTCCCAGTTGTATAATGAAATCCTGGAGTTTGTGAAATCTGAAAGGCCAGAATTGGAGAAGCATTTCACGAAGAATGTGGGTTGGTTGATCGGTTTGGAATTCAGAGACTCGTCTTTCCTGCTTAATGCAAAGAATGAACGTACTGTGCCAGATAACTCCACTTTTGACATCACCGTTGGATTTCAAAACCTAACCAATGCTGCATCAAAGGATCCGAAGACCAAGACATACTCGCTTCTGTTAAGCGACACAGTGAAGATCATTGATGGCTCCGCTGTTGTTATCACAGGGTACACGAAAACCAGGTCAGATATTTCGTTCTATTTCAAAGACGAGACTGAGAGCGTGAAGAAGGAGGTAATCGACCATGAAGATAACGTCAGACCTAAGAGAGAGTCTGCGGCTAATGCACCAAATGCCAACTCCAAGATCTTGAAATCGAAACTACGCACGGAGACAAAGAACCATGATGAGACGGATGATGTGCGCCAGAAGCAGATCCAAAAGTCTTTACATGAGAAAAGGCAGAGAGAAGGCCTGCAAAGATTCAGTGACACTGATGCATCCAACCCAAACGAGCGTAAGGTTGTCTTCAAAAAGTATGAATCCTACGTGCGTGAGTCTCAAATACCTGCAATGGTTAAGGATTTGAAGACACATGTTGACTTCAAGGCACAGACGATCTTGATCCCGATCTCTGGCAGACCTGTCCCATTCCACATCAACTCGTACAAGAACGGTTCTAAGACGGATGAAGGAGAGTACACCTACTTGAGACTGAACTTCAATTCTCCAGGTGTTGGCGGTAACACGTCAAAGAAGGATGAGATCCCATACGAGGATGATGGAACGAAGCAGTTTATGCGTTCAATCACACTGAGATCCAAGGATGCGGAGCACATGGCCCAGGTGTTTAAGGATATCTCTGATTTGAAGAAAGAGAGTCAAAAGCGTGAAGCTGAGAAAAAGACCATGGCTGATGTGGTTGCCCAGGATGAGCTTGTTCAGGCGAAGCCTGGTCGTTTGAGAAGGTTGGACAATGTATTTGTCAGACCATCTCCTGACACGAAGAGAGTTCCAGGTTCATTGAACATCCATGAGAACGGTTTGCGTTACCAGAGTTCATTGAGACAGGATTCGAAGATTGACATTCTCTTCAGCAACATGAAGCATTTGTTCTTCCAACCGTCGAAGGATGAGCTGATCGTCATCATCCATGTTCACCTAAAGACACCGCTGATCATTGGTAAAAAGAAGACCTTTGATGTCCAGTTCTACCGAGAGGCATCGGACATTGCATTTGATGAGACTAATGGCAGCAGAAAAGGTGCCAGAAGAAGATATGGTGACGATGATGAATTGGAGCAAGAACAAGAGGAGAGAAGAAGAAAAGCAGCATTGGATAAGGAGTTTAGAAAGTTTGCTGACCTGATCGCTGAGTCGTCCAATGGTGCAGTGGATCTGGATATTCCATTCAGAGAGCTCGGATTCCAAGGTGTTCCTTCAAGAGCGTCAACATTCCTCATGCCAACAAGAGACTGTCTCGTACAGCTGATCGATCCGCCATTCCTGGTGGTGACGCTAGAAGAGATAGAAGTTGCACATCTGGAGAGAGTGCAGTTTGGATTAAAGAACTTTGATCTCGTGTTTGTGTTTAGGGATTTCTCCAAGCCCGTGGTTCACGTGAATACCATTCCTACAGAAGTGTTGGAGGATGTCAAGTCGTGGTTATCTGATGTGGACATTCCATATTCGGAATCCACTATCAATTTGAACTGGGCCACAATCATGAAGACATTGCAGGCTGATCCTAAACAGTTCTTCCTTGATGGTGGTTGGTCGTTCTTGGCTGGTAGTTCTGATGATGAGGCTAGTGATGAATCTGAAGAGGAGGAAGAGTATGAGGTGAGTGACGAGAACCCAGAGGATGAGGATGTTGAGAGCGAGGACGCTTACAGCGAAGGCGGCGATGATTCTGGAAGCGATTTTAGTGGCGATGAGGACGATTCTGGATCCGGTGAAGACTGGGACGAGATGGAAAAGAAGGCCGCGCGTGACGATGCTGACAACCGTTTCGAATGAGATTTGGGTGCTTGTTTGAATAATTATCGATTCAGTACAAGGTTATCAAAAGGCTTTACAGTAGATAATGTATTTCGGCGCCAGTCATAGGCTGCGTCCATGCCATGGTCCGGGGAGCTCGGGGAGATGAGTGTGTGGTCGATCCTGCTGCTGATAGGATGGATTAAACATGACACGCATTGGGGGAAGAGATTGCCCTCGCTGCTGGTCTGGCAATGGCGCAGTGTGCTGGCGTTTTGATGTTGAGGCCGATGTATCCTCGTCTCCCCTGGCGTCTCGTTTGAGGCTTTTGCGTTGACGGATGCGCGCGCCGTTGTTGAACAGGAAGCTCGTGAGTGGTGTTGATACACTTGAACCTGGAAACTTCTTGGGTGAGAACACTTGGAACTCATCCGATAGAATTGAGTTACGCCATGACACTTGGCCCTGGAATGCCTCAAACAGGTTGAACTGGAGCTTGAATCGACCCACTCTACGAGTCGCAAGAGAACCAAAGACAAAGGCAATGGCAAAGTTATTTGGGTCAGCAGCCTCTATTGGGACCAAAGGGCTGAGATACGATGGGGAGAATGCGTCAAGTCGGAGTGAGAGTGGCATTCCAGCAGAGACCGTAGTGCCCAGCAATAGGTCTTGCGCATCATCGCCGGTCGCGGTGATCAGTCGCGCAAGGACAAAGAACGTAGAGTAGTGAGTCCAGGGAGGTACCCGGTGTTCACGTAATTGACGTATGATACTGAGCTCCTCGGCACGCTCGACGGCAGCTGGATCGTCTTGAGTGCAGGGATGTACAAGCAGATCTTCAGCCAGAGCGCTGGTACCTTTTGCTGGCGGAGGTGCTATTTCATCCACCGGCACCCAAAGTTGTAACACTGGCGGTGGCTGAATTGGGCGGTGTTCACTCATGAAGGCATGACCAGAGGATCTTGCACTCACTTTTGCATGCACCGGTTGTTGGATGAGTCCCAATGAAAGGCGTGGGGCCCGGGGTCTCTTTAACGTACGCCGCCTTGTAGCTGTAGTGGTACTGCTGAGCACAGTTTGAGGCTCAACCCGACACAACTGGATTTCCGGGGCCAGAAGGAAGTCAATCGATGACTTATGTTCAGTTCGGGGTGACATATGGGCTGTGCCAAACCACTGTTTGATATTTTGCAGTGCAAGGGAAAGTTTGGTTATCCGAACGGCCCATCAAATCGCCGTCCTCACAATATTTTGGTAAGCGCTGCTGCTTTTCCTAAAAGCGCGCCCGATAACAGATTCGAACGCGCAGTCGGCGGCGGTTGGCCCTCTGGCTGTTGGTTGCCTCTACCATTTCTTGCCAGTGGAGAGCGATCTCGGCGCAGCAGCTCAGCAGAGCGGGGCTTGGGCTACGTATCGCATACATTCAATGGCGCAGGGACCATGGGGAGTACTGTATATATACTATATAGGATATGACGTGACCTAAATTGCATGCGTACAGTACTTGAAGGATGCAATAAATCTTCCTCCCAGTCTGATCGCCCACATTCTTCCCGTCATTAAATGCACTGCGCCCGCTTGTGCAGTTGCTGCGTGACTTTGTTTACGCGCAGGGGTGTCCTTTGATGGCGTTTATAAGTGACAGACCGCAGCCATTGGCACATAGTCGCCAAACTTGCAACAACATCTTCTCTAAGACTATGCCTGTCCTAGATTTGCATAAGAGATACTACTGTAATGGAGGCTACTGTTACGGTGGTGTAGCAAGACCATGGTGGGTTGCTTTCATTATTGCCATTCCAATATTGATCATGGTGGTCTTGTTCTTCCTGTTAAGAAGACGCAACGCCTCCAGAAGAAGAACTGGTGATCCACCAGTATACGGAACAGGTTGGACAACATACGGTATGAATGTCCAGCCACAGCAGCAATACCAGCAGCCCTACCAGCAACCTCAGAACGGGCAGGGATACGGGCCGACCTACAACAACCCGGCGCAGTACTACAACAATCAAGGAACGGGATACTATGGTACAGAGCCGAAACCGCAGGAAACTGAAGCCCAGTTGCCTTCATATCAGCAGGCCAGTCAAACTAATACCGGTGAGGGATATCAGCGACCTCCGACTGCTCCGCCAACTGCTCCGCAGCAGGCATTTGGTAGAGCTTGAATTTAGTGTATCGCTGGCGTACTTGTTGAACTTCAGAGGTGAATGTAGTTGATCTACACTATGAACGCACACCAAAAAAACTTATACATAAACTATCAGCATACTAGTACATCGGAAAGATGCCCACCTTCTTAAAACTCCTCTTTGAAAATGCTCTTGTGCTTATCAGAGGACTCCTTAAGCTCAGAGTCAGCAAGCTCGTCCTTTCTAGCATCGCTTCCTTGGCTAAACCCCGAGAACGTCTGCTTCAACTCTCCGCCATCCGTCTCCTTCTTCTCCGCCTTGGTTGGTGCAACCCAGTTCAGGGCGTCATCAACCATGGATCTGTAGAGACGCGGTTCACCAGAAGCCGTATGGGTAGCGGTTCCAGAAGAAGTGGCCTTAGCGGAGGAACTCGTTGCCGTCGCAGTTGGGGCTGCAGGCTGGGTCTCGGTCTTTGCAATGGTCTCCTTTGCAGCATCCTCAGCCCTAGCCTTCTCACTAGGTGGGAGCGTCTCCGCAATCTCCTTCTCCTCCTTAAGTGCGCCAATCTTTTCATTCTCCAATTCCAATTCGATTCTCAAACGCTCATTCTCAACAACAGACTTGACCTTCTCAATCTCGGCCTTCTTCAAGGCAGCCTCGGCATGCAATTCCTCAGACTCCCTGTTTGCAACATCAACTTCTGCAGCCTTGATTTCAGCCTCCTTCGCTAGCTTCTCCTGCTCGGATGTGGTGGTCTCAATGTCAAGCTTCAACTGCTCAAGGTTCTCCTTGGCATTGGCGAGCTCCACCTGGGAAGCCTCAAGTAACTTCTGGGAATTTTCGGTGTTGGTGATGTGTGTATCTGTGATCTCCTGAACAGCAGCTTTCTCCTCGTTCAAAACAGCAAGTTTGTCCTGTTGCTGCTTCAAGTCAGCCAAGATTGGCGTCAATCTCTCATCACGTTCCCTCTCAGCGGCAGTGAGTTCCTCCTTACGCTTGGTGTCAGCCTCAGCTGATTCGGCAGCCAGGCGCTTCTCCTCAGATTCCTTCTTCTTCAAGAGCTCCTCCTTCTTTCTCACCTCAGCCTTCTGCTTAGATTCCAAGATTCCCTTATGAGCCTCCAATTCCTCCTTCTTTTGCTTCTCCAAGGCCAGCTTGGTTTCTCTAGCACGAACCTTTTCGTCTGCAAGTTCCTTCTTTCTCTTCTGCTTGGCCTCGGTCTTGAGTCTTTGCTCTTCGGCGTGCTTAGCCCTTTGCTCCTGCTTGAACTGCTCATGCTTCGCTTTTTGCTCTTCGGCCGCCTTCTGGGCAGCAGCATCCTTAGCACGCTGTGATTCGGCAGTCTTGTTGATTTGGTCAAGCACTGGCGAAACAAACTTCTGGGCGATGGCATTGAGTTCCTCCTGTGTCATGAACAAACCACCGCCCAGGTTCACTTTACCAGCGTTAACATTGCGTACCTCACCGTGACGAGATGCGATTTCATAGGCAATCTTATTGAATTCAACGTTTCTCAAGATATCAGTCTTGTCCAACTGCTTCTCAATGCGTTTCATCGTCTCATCAGCATTCAAAGATGCCTTCGCAAGAACAGCAGGGGTCACCATGGAGTTCTTGAACACGCTACGGGCTTCGAGGTTCTCGTCCACAGGTGGCTTGTAGTTTTGAGATGCAAGAGCGCCAACAGCGGCAAAAGCCTCCAATGAGGCATCGTCAAGTTTGGATTGAGTGAGGATTCCATAGCGGGATGGGTCCTTTTCTGGGTTCAATCTGTCGTTCATACGGGCATCTGCCCTCTCCTTTGAGGCCTTTGTAATCTTACTCAAGTCCAAAGTTGTCTTCTTCTCTCCATTTCTCACCGAGTCGAACTCGTACAACGAGGCAAGGTTAGAAGAAGCAAGAGAACCAATGCTGCGTCCGGAGAGACCCATCACGGCGCTGGCGGCGCTAGAGGAGCCAGCATCCTTAGTCTCGACATGAACAGGCTTGACAACAAAGGATTCAGCAGCAGCAGCACTTGCGGCCTCGTTGCCAATGGATTCTCTCACCCACTTCTGTGGAGCAGTGTCCTCTCGGGCAAGAAGGGCAGCTGTATGGGCATCTGCAGCAACTGTTCTCTTGTACGTGTCAACCGTGAGGTCTGTAGATGCCGCCAATAGAGCGGCAGTATCAGATGCACTGGCGCTATTCGGAACACCAATTGACTTTGCTGAAGGTGACTGGTAGATACCATACCTGAGTTTGGCCTTGTAGAGCGCCTCCTTAGACAGGGGCTTACCCTCCGTCTGGTATGCGCTTGTCCTGGACTTGACGGTGTACACTGAATTCACAATTGACATGACCAGCTGTTTGCTTGACCTTTAAGATATCACAATAACGATTTAAAACGCCAATATGTTTGGTCTGTTAAGGGAGTTCAAGTGTAAGGAGGGAAAAAGCTTGCTCCTCGGTACCCAAATTCCAGTCTGTGTGGGCGCGCGCCACGGGCACCAAAATGTGGAATTTCGTGGGAAAAGCACAGCCAGCCTTAGCAAAATGCCTAATCCGGTAAAGATAGATAAAAGATGGTGAAATTCGCGAAACAGTGCTGCAGGCTGCAGCTCGGTGGGCGCCCATGACGAAATCTAGGGCTGACTCAGCGCTGACGTAATTGTTACACACAACACAATGGGATGCTGGTTAGCGCACGCTTCTCTTACGATTGGGTGAATTTTTCCCCGTTTCGGTGAGGGGGATCGAAAGCAAAAAATGTCACCATTTTAACAGTTTTAACTCGATTTGATTGGGCCGGGAGCATTTGGCCGGGTATGTGTAGTCTTTGGTGTTGACGATCGGGTATCCTTCGGCTCATCAGTTGTAGAACGCCCGGATTGCACGAATGAAAGCCCTCGCATCCGACGGACTCTCACGCATCATGCGTAAACCGGCTGCGGGCCATGTGTCAAAGAAACATGGCACGATATGTAAGAATGTCGCGCCGGCACACAGCAGGGCGCTCAAGTATGCAACTTCGTAGAGGGGGTGCCTGTCACAAACCCAACGATCGGCCAGGTACAGTCCACTCAAACTACGATTCCCCCTTTTCCCGCTGTGTGATCTCTCTCCACTTTTTTGGGAGTAGTACGGATTTTGGCTTATCATTGGCTCACCGCCCTCCGAAGAAAGAAAATTACACCACAACCACCACAGTCACCACATTTGCAGACCAAATTTCCACAAACAGCCAACGAAGGCATCTGCTCATATCGTTTGCTCATCCATTAGCGACAATAGCGGTGGCCTCTTGCTCAGCTCAAAGCTTTCCTCTAAGAACATTCAATCACAACACATTTGCACAGCCGCTGCAGCTTCTCAAACCGAAACAAGACACCCGAACAAAGGCTTGCCCACGGAGAAAGTTTGAAGGATGTCAGAGCTCGTGGCCTCCTTCTTGGAGCATACAATGTCAGAGGTTGAACCTGTGCATGATACCTATCCGCAATTGGAGCAGCCAGACGCTACGGATCTTTACGACTTGCTACTTCATAAGCCACAGGTGCAACCGGAGAACAATAGCAGTGAACCTTTATCGCTAGACAACTTGGTGATACTTGGCCAGAAGACATCTTCTGCGCCGGCATCTACGATCAACCCTCGTGATCTTAACTCACACCATGGCTCGGTCTCCAGTGCTGCCAGTTCCGATTTTGACAATCTGGACGACAATGGCAGTGTCTCCTCTGATGACACTTTCTCCGCCCAAACGCCCCGCCCAAGGAACTGGAGCATGAATGTGGAATTCAACGATGCGATCAACACCTGGATCAAAGAGAACGAACGGGTGAAACGTAACTCAATCTCTCATGTCGTGGACAGTACTGGCACGGCGGAACTCGAAGAGCGTGACCCGGTGAGACCAGAGCTACTGGCACCACAGGCAAACCATTACCAGCGCACTTCGCTTGCAAAGAGAAGAAGGTCCGAGTCCCACGTCGTCTCAATGCCGTCGTCTTCCACTTCTACAAAGTCGTCCACCCCGTCGGTACTGCCTACCTTGCAAACACTCTCGGGTGAAGATGAAGAAAAACCCTTCAGATGCGACTCCTGCCCAAAGGCATTCAGAAGATCAGAACATTTGAAGAGACACGTGAGATCTGTTCACTCCAACGTGAGACCTTTCCCATGCAAATTCTGCGAGAAGAAGTTCTCCAGGTCAGACAATCTGGCGCAACACTTGAGAACACACACAAAACATTGATTTACTCCATCTGCTTTGCTATGACCATACACACACTCTCTCCCACACACCTATACACCTTTGTTCTCCACCACTCTCTTTGACACACATTTTAAGTGGCACCTATCCAAAACCAAGTTCTCGGCTGCCTCACTTTGCGCGGGTATCTGGCGTGAGCTGCTTCTCTTCGCTCCATTGCCAACGCCCCCTACATGACCCCCTAGGCTTCATCTTGTTTGACACATCGCTGCTTACTGTTTACTACCTTGCTATTTGACTTTTTATGACGCTTTCCCAAAGAACTGTTGTAGTAGCTGGACGTGTAGAGTGATGTCGTGATTAGTGGCCGAAAGCGGGAATTTCAGGAAGAAAACCACGACCTGATTTGGTGCTTTCCTGACCTGGGGATTTTCTTGTGGTTTTTAGAAACTTGTAAGATGTAATGTACGACGTTCGGCTAGAATGGCTAGCTGTACTGCGTGAATTGCTGTATGGTAAGCTCTCGCCATCGGTACGCGTTCCCCGTAGACTCATATCATTTAACCAGTCCATAATCTTAGATATTATCGCACAAGCGTGCCTGCTCTTGCCGGGGTGTGATTGAGCTCTCTATCACTTTTAGCGGATTGTCGCTCTCACCGTTTGAGCTGTGAAAAAGTCTCAATTACAGCACAGCTGGGAAAGATTCTAAGGCAGCCAAAAACTTCGGGCGTCAGGTGCTCTCATTCCTCATAGCTGACAGCCACGGCCTGGAGTCACTAAGCCCGTCCCTGAATAACTATCGGCAGCAAGCAATTTGTTACTTCCAACCAACAACACAACTTCGGAGCCACGCGACGAGAACGGACTCATCTGCACGGGACATCTACTCATGGCTGCCATCCCGACCGTGCGGGAGGTGAACCTCACAAAGGACATCTCTACGGGGCATAAGTACCTCAATGGCTATAGGCTCATCTCAAAGCTCGGTAGCGGGCATAACGGGAAGGTCTATCTTGCAGAGAGCACGCTTGACTCTACTCGGTATGCTATAAAGGAGATCTCCAAAGTTACCAAACTAAGCATCACCAATAAGGATCCGAAGCTACAGATCAATCGTATCTGCAATGAGATTGATATCATGAAACTTATCGTCAAGCATCCAAAGATTTTGACCCTGCACGAAGTTCTTGATGACGACAAACTTCACAAGGTATTCCTAGTGCTCGAATACTGCGCTCAGGGTGAGCTCAAATTTGGTGCAGCTCACAATTACTCGATGTCGGATATAAGGATGATCCTAAGGGATGTGATTTTAGGATTGGAGTATCTGCATGGCATCGGTGTGCTGCATCGCGATATCAAACCATCAAACCTACTAAAAGATGAAGAAGGGTTTATCAAGATAAGTGATTTCGGAATAAGTTTGAACACTAACCAAGAGCAAGTGAAAGTGGCCTCCCTCGGTACTCCAGCATTCCTTGCCCCAGAGATTTGTTCAGGATCTGCAACGAAGGGGAAGGATAATACCATCGATGGGAAAACAGACATATGGGCTCTTGGAATCACGCTCTATTGTTTATGGCTACACAAACTACCGTTTAACGGTGCTAACGAATATGAGCTTCTCTCACAGATCTCCAATAATGAGATTGATATCCCGGAGCCACAGAACGAAGATGAAGAACAGCTGGGGGATCTTCTGGAGAAGATGCTGCAAAAAACGCCAAAACACAGGATCAACATGAACGAGCTAAAGAATCATCGATTTGTTACGGCTGACCTGTCACCATCACTAGAATCTGAGTTTTTGAGGTTCAACGAGTCCTATCTGAACGACCAAAACCCAAACTTCTCCAGGACAAAATCCATACAAAGAAAGTTCAGGTCCATTTTTAGACGGAAGCCATCTGTTGCATCGGACGGTTCGTCTCTCACTACAACCCCTGAAGCTATTGTGGATAATGAAGGCTCAGCTCCTGAACTATCTACTCCTTCAACACCCAGTGCAGCAACGTCTCCGAAATGGCGAAGTGCTTTCAAATCAGATACTATGGCTTCATCTTCCAATTCTCTCAACTTGAACTCACTTCTTCGGTCAAAGAAAGACGTTCCAAATTACTTGGATGATGCCACATTCTTCCAAGGTATGGACTCTGAGGAGTCCTCTAGCGACGACACCGATGATGAGAGCGATGAAGCTGGCCTATACAACGAACAAGACACACTAAGTTTCCGCATCGGACCCAAGAGAGCTAGCAGCTCATTGGCGATGAAAACTATGAATGACTACTTGGACATCTGAAGATGCAAACTAATATATAATGACGCCATAGAATGGCTATGGATATACATGAGTATACCTGATGATGATTCTAGACGGCATTGCCTCTTTTGACCCAAACGCATCGCCATGCGATGTAGAGAAGTATGGCACTTATACAGTAACTCAAAGTTGTGATCCAGAACACAGGTTCTATGCACCCAACAGCTGCAGTCAAGGTACATCTTGCATCGTAGACAACTCCGAAGACCATACCAAACATAGCGGAACTCAATGCTGGTGATAGCATGTAAAATCCATACACTGAGCCAAAGATCTCGGATCCCCAGATCGAGAGAATAAGGGTTGGAAACAATGTGAATAGTCCACCGTAAAGAAATCCGGAAAGGCATGACGTGATGAAGAAGTGCGTGCCGGTGAATGCCTCCAATGCGATGACAGTGTGGGTGAAAATTCCCAACACTATGAGAAGAAACAAAAGATACACTCTTGATATGCTGTACTTCAAAGAAAGAAGATCTGACAGGGCACCCAGAGATAGACGTGCAAGGGTGGAGAATATAGCATGTATGGATACTTGATTAGAGATGGACGATCCAGGAGAAATGGTGTTGATCAGCGATCCCATATTGGTGATGTACATCTCTGATGGACCAATTGTGAAGAAGAAGCAGAACAATAGAACGTATGCAGATATATCTTTAAGGAATGACTTGAACTTCTCCTTGTGGTTTGGGACAAGATCATTAGAGTCCGAAGGAAGCAGTGGCGTCTCTTCAGAATCCATCGCTTTCAAAAGGATATTTTTCTCAATAGTGACGACGCTAGAGCTGATCCAGTTGAATGTCCCCAGGATGAGGTAAAGGATGCTAAAGAACTTGAACGTCTTGGACAGATCGAGCCCTTTTTCATGTTGCAGAAAGCTGGCTTTCAAAAACTGCGCTCCAAGTAGAGAGGACAGGCCATAGCACGTCACAGGTGCACTGATTGTCAAACCCTTACTCTGGGGATAGATCTTTGCACAAGTAAGGAGATTCGTGAAGTAGAAAGAGGAAGTAGCACAGCCAATAAGTGCAAAGCTCACCGCCATGGCCTCGTACCCCCAGTCATGCGTCACAGACAGTCGGGCTAGTGTGTATCCTGGTGCAAATAACAAAACGCTCAGCACAGAGAGCAGCACTGGTCCATGGCAGTCAGCTAAGTACCCCAAGATAGGAAGAGGCAAATACATCCCAAGACTGGTGCATCCACCAATGATGTTGATCTCCAGCTGTGTGTAGTGTGCCTCGCGTTGGAGCACCGGTGTGAACAGCGGAAAGAGCAGCACTGAACCGGCACATAAGCACGACAGTAATGACACGATGAAGGCGAACTTCCTGAGGTTCCTCACGGAGTATTGTTCGAGCACGGCACGCACATGCTTAGTGAGGTTCGATTCAAGTGTGGAAAGGGACATGTGGTGGAGATAGGGGGTTGACAGCTGTATCTTCGAAACACTTTCAGAGTCATAGAGGCTGGGAACCAGATCTGTGGCGCGAACCTATAAATTAGTCGTTGTTGTTGTCAGCCGTTTGGCTGCGCTACTTCTCTACATGTGGATTGTAACATTGCGTGAATCTTGACTTATAGCGAAGGGTAATCATTGGATAACATATTTCAAGTACTTGTCAACCTCGCCTGCAGACCCTAGCCAGATTCCTGATCTATCGTGAATTGCCTTTGGGGTGATATCAAGAATGCGCTCACCCTTATCGTTGACAGCCTTTCCACCAGCCTGTTCCAGAATCATCGCCATTGGGAAACACTCGTATAGGATTCTGAGTTTTCCGGTCTTGGACTTGGAATCAGCTGGGTAGGCAAAGAGACCGCCGTAGAGCAAAGTTCTGTGAACATCAGCCACCATCGAACCAATGTATCTAGCAGAGTATGGCTTTCCATTCTCCTGGGGCTTCTTCAGCTCAGAGAAGAAGTTTTGCACCTGCTCGGGCCAGTAAGCAGTGTTACCCTCATTGACAGAGTAGATTGCCCTCTGTGGTGGGATCTTAAGATCTGGATGCGTGAGGATGAACTCTCCGAGGGAAGAGTCCAATGTGAAACCGTTCAGTCCTTGACCCGTTGTAAGCACGAGATGGGCGGAAGCACCGTACATGGTGTAACCAGCAGCAACCATTTCAGTACCCTTTCTCAGTACGTCCTTAATTGAGCCTGAAGAGCCGTCAAGGAGTTTGTAAACACCAAAGATGGTCCCCACGGACACACCAGCATCCAGGTTAGATGACCCGTCAATTGGGTCACAAACGACAGCGTAGTTTCCTGGGCCGTCAAAGACTATCAGATCCTCCTGCTCCTCGGACACTAACACTTTCACGTTACCGGACGCCTTCATAGCATTGATAAAGATTTCGTCTCCGATAACGTCGAGCTTCTTTTGCTGATCACCTGTGGAGTTTGACGCACCAGAAAGGCCAATAAGGTTGATAAGCTCTGCCTTGCGAATGTTCTTAGCGATGAACTTGAAAGCAAACTGCAGAGCGTTCAATAGGAGAGTGAGGTCCCCTGTGGCTTGTGGAGCCACGTTCTTCTGTGAAGTGAGGATGAATCTCGTCAAAGTGACGAGGTCCGTGTCAACATGATGTTCTTCGGAGGCTTTGTTGGACATTCTGTTTATGAATCTGTGTGAGCTGAGTTGTCTGTTGTTGTAGAAATTCATCTGCTTTCAGCGGGATGAGCTGGCTTTTTATAGTTCGCTCTATACAGGGGGGACACCGGGTTGAATTGTCCGACGTAGCTTTGCTGTTTTTTAGATGTCCTACGTGACAGACGTGGGGAGTCGGCGTGGGAATTTCCAGGGTTCCAAACTGAAAGTCTGCGACTTGGCATAACACCCAGAGACAGGTCTATGGTGCAATCCATCGTGGGTGTTGAGTAGGGCTAGTGGGTTGGCTCGGTCGGAAGGCCTGGCCTCGGAATCCATACGTCAGCCACTTCGTTCTTCCCCGAGGTTACCTGCTTCGCCCCGGCGAAATAAGGGATCCCCGAAGCTGACGGACGGCGGAAAGAGTGCCCCAACTCCAACTGCCGGGTAGCGGGTAAAACGGTCCCGGGGAAATTACGTAATCCAGAGTTCATAATCCGAGGAGATCACGTAGCTACGGGGAGACATTCCGGGGATTGGGTCCTATGTACAGAGAAGCGTATCATAAATGACAGCGATGAGGGCCGTTTGAAAGCCGATCTTGAAGATCTCCACAAATCTGTGTCGCTCAACGGACATCGAATTAGTTAGCTACATCGATTTGAGGCCTACTGCTTGTCAGATCAATGCTTAATTACTTTTGTTAGCTCCACCATCACCACATCCTTCTCCCTCTTACGGCTCGGCTTAGACCAGTCGGACCCACTCTGACGGAAGAACTCTGCATCTTTGTATAGTTGCAGTCTGTGGATTAAAAACTGCTCAATCTCTGCAGAGTTGAACCCATTTACAGGCTCGTGGGACTTTGAAGCCGGCGATGGCTGGCGTACACTTGGTTTCTTCGACCTGGGATTCCCATGAGGCTTTGGTTGATTTGCTACCTCGCGCTCTGATACCTGTGACTTATCCTTCGCAGCAGCGATAGCTGCCCAGCCAGACTGTTGAACTGGCGGTGCCACCGTCGACGACGACTGTGCCGCTTTCACCTGTGGCTTTAAAGGCAGTGATGGGGCCCTAGACAACGAGGGGCTGGCCTTCTTTCCATTCTTGGGCTTGTCGTTCTTAAACGCCATGTCACCCTCGATCCAGCTTCAACTGATGTACGTCTCAGCCTTACTCAGCCTGTAACTTTTCGTTTTGTAACAGATCAGGGTAACCGCGGAAAACACCACAAATCAACTCCATTCTCGCACTAACCGTAATACGTTATTCAAGTGGCCATGAGCTGGTACAGTAACCTAGTGGACCCTGTGTTGAAGTACGTCTTGCTTTTTGATGGTATTCATTCCGCTAATATGTCAGTAAGCCACAGCCAAATGTCCAAGCACCAGGGGCACTTGCTGAGCCAAAGCTGAAGACCAAACATTCAGTGAAGCCATCGCCGAGCCAGTTGGAATCGCTCAAGACCAGGGTAAGTTCTCCCAGAACGTGGATCAATTACCAACTAACATTAAACAGAAAGCGTGGGATATCGCCATGGGCCCAGCAAAGCAGATCCCAATGAACTTAATCATGTCGTACATGTCCGGCTCCTCATTGCAGATGATTCCTATAACGATGACATTGATGCTATTTTCCAACGCTCTGTCTGCAATACTCGGAATCAATGACGCATTTCGTGGGCTGAGCTCTGCGAATAACAAACATGATATTCTGCTGGCCAAAATGGCGTTCGTCGCACTACAACTAGTGATCATTGGCATTGGCGTGTATAAGTTGAACTCAATGGGACTAATACCAAACAAGGCCGGTGACTGGTTGAGTTGGGAAGAACCCACTCTATGGTCATAAAACCCTATTGGTCAGTTGCGTGGACAACTACCTCTGGGGTTTCCTTCGTATCCTCATTCACAGCGTCTTCTTCGCCCTCAAGAGCTTCAGTACTCTCCTTTATTGTAGCACCGGAATCTTTCACTCTTGATTCACCAACACTTTGGCTTTCTTTTTCGAAGATCTGCTGCAAGTTGTACTTCTGGTACTTGTCATAGCTATCAACAACACTCATGCCCACATTGTTTTTGAAGCATTCGACCAATATCAACTTGTCGTAGGCCTTGAGGTCAACTTTGTGCCCATGGTCTCTTCCCACGCAGCTGGCGACTTTCTGAAGGATATCTGGCTTTTCCAGAGTGTTGAAGCTTCTAGCGCTGACCTTGATGGCAAACTTGTACGGCTCCTGTCCTTCCTCCTTATGGAAATGTGGTGCTAGCACTCTCTTTGCGAGCTTTTCAACCTCCTCCATTGTGGCACTAGCACTCCATGTCACTGGGGTTAGTTTTTGAGTAAACCTCGTACTTTTGGACCTCGACTCAAAGGCGTCCTTGCAGATCTGCTCTACCAGCTTTTCAGGTTCAATGGGCCTTCTGGTTTTAAAGAAAACCACACACTCGCAACCAAGCTCGATGTGCTGGATCGGTTGCTTCTTTCCAGTGTCTTTCTTGTTCAAATGTGCAAGCTCTCTCTTGAGCGACTCTTCAATGCCCAACTCTCCATCATCTTCGTCCTCCTCGAGATCACCGTTCAAGGCATCCCCATAAAGCTTTTCAGCAGTCTCCTGCAGTAGCATCTTGAGCTCAGCAGCGCATCCTTTTTCCTTACGGCGGTTGCAAGTGGCATATACTCCTGAGGACTGTGGATCGATGATCCCTGGATTCAGCTTGTACTATAGATGTCAGAGAGGATGTCATAATGCATCGCTCATACATACCTTCTTTGCTCCATTTCGTGAGCCAGTATTGGCTGGCCTCTTCTCGCCCATTATGTGATGAGGTGCACGCGATGCGAGACCAGTCCGCCATGGTGAAATTTATTTTTCATGAACCCGCGCGAGGACCAGCGATGCAAGGCTGCATCCTGGACAAGCGAGGCAGCGTTTCCATTCTACAGATCGATTGCAGGGAGTTTTTTTTAATCCTGTAACCTGCTGATCAGCATCGTAGCCTCTTCCGGTTTTACGTGGTCGAAGTACCGCATCCGTCTGCCCTGGTCTCTATACTCATCCAAGTGGCCCATCTTCAGTAGGTTTATAGCTTGTCTCAATTTCAGAAACATCGACAGAAGGGAGTCTCTGCCAGAAAGATCGCTCTTCGAAGGATTGAGATCCTTGGTAACTGCTTCAATATAGCAGATATCGCGATCAAAGTTCATAACCGCAACCTTTGTAATCACGTTTTGGTCGATCAATATCCGCCAAAATTCCTCGGCAATCAGATCGAACACACGGTACAGCAGCACTGTTTTCACACTCAAAGGAAGCTTGAGCAAAGCGGAGTTGAACAGGTTCTGCAAGAAGTCACTTACGTCCCTGATGAAGAATGTTGGCTCCGTGTTCACAACGTGAGTCTTCCAGTCCCAGTCGACCAAATCAAGCAGATCGTAGATCTTACTATCAATGAACTCCAAGAGTTTCTCTTCCGTCTGCTTCCTCGTCATTGAGAATGCATCAACGCTCTTAAGTGTGATGGCAGTATCGTAGTTATCACTGAGCTCCGACGAAATCTCGTTGGCCATGATGAGGAAATATTCCAAGTTGATCAGGTTTTGAGAAAGCTCTTCTCTGGTGACCGACTCATTGAGCTTACCCAAGTGGTATTTGTTAATAGCATTCAACAAAACGCTGTCAACATTATCCACACAAAGGCTGTTCAAGGATGAAACATCGTACTTGTAATAGTCCTTCAAAAAACTGTTTTGTTGACCCATGAAATTGCGCACCTGTGCACAAGCCATTGGATAAATCGTTGAGAAAGGTAACGTCAAAGGAAACTGGATTTCATTTGCTGGTGTATCGGCTTCGTACCAGCAGACGTTGGTTATCTTTTTGTACAACCGCATGTCATATATAGACATTGGCATGGCATCGTCGTCGTCAGCAGACTTGCTAAACTCCTTGGTGAATGCAAAGATGGATATTTGCGAGTATTTCTTGAATGCCAAGATTAAGAGGTTGTAAAAGTGATCATGGTTCAAGTCAAAGTGCTCAAGGACTAGACAAAAGTTCCCCACTATTCTTTTAATGTCTATGATACCTGAAATTCCAGGCATCTCGTTCAGTATGAGGTTTTTCAAATGTGAATAGACCTTTGCAGAGAGGTTTTCCCACATGTCATTGGCGCTGACACTGATGATGTCCGGCAGTCGGTCGCTTAACGATTTGTGAAACACCAAATATCCAATGAGTTTGGCCAAGAAAGATGACAGCTTCTCATTGTCCTTGATATGCTGCTGGAATAAAACGTTTTTGCTATCACTGGCGATGAACGGATGAAGTAGCTTGTCTCTTCTGATGACGATCTCTTTGTTGAGCTCCTCTCTGAGAAAATCCGTTTGCTCCAACGTGTTAAAGATTAGCTGTGTGTCATAAATGAATGAAAGCCCCATGTACTGGGACACATCCGGCAAGTCATTCTGTAAGTACGAGCTTCTCATACTAATTTCCACTGGTGAGTTAATCTTGTAGTCTGCAAACTCTACTCTTTGGGTCTTAAACTCATCCCAACGGGAAATTATACTTCCATACGTATTGAAGTATTCAGTTCCCAGTATCTCAAACTTATTGTCCAATGCGCTAAGCGACTTCTTCATCAAACCAAGAGACTCATCTTTGATCAAGTCCTTGAGGATGGGTATTGACTCGTTGATGTTATTCAGGAACTTGAAGTCTCTGTCGAACTCCTTGTTCAAGTTATTTAAGTCATTTAGATTTTTCAAAGCGTTAAAGAACTTGTTTTCCTTGATTAACGTGTGAGTTGCATCCGTAAGCTCAAGCACTTGAAGTATCTTGCTTATCAAAATCTCCGATTCTTCCATCTTGATGATGTTCTTCTTCAAAGCAAGGAGCTGAAATTTCTTCTCAAAGGTCAGGTTGGAGGTTTTTGCCAAATGACTGCCAATGTCCATGATCTGCTCATTCATACTGGCCGCTCCATGTGATATTTCGGACACATCTCTGGCAGACAAACCAATACTCTCCTCAAAGTCTGAGACGGTGCTGACAAGCTCCTCGTCTTTCTTCGCACCTTCTGACTTGAGCTTCCTCACGAGATCTTGAACCGTGTTATGCTTCAGATGTGCCTTGATGATGGGGACAAGCTGGTCCAAATAATTGTTTGAACTGAGGAGACTCACCGGATCTGTCTCTTGAGAAAACTCAAGGCTCTTCAACGCCTTTTCACCCTCGGCCATTCTCTCTGGATTTTCCAATAAATTATACGTAGAGGTCCCCTGTTCTGAAGGACTCAGCTGGTTCGGGTGATGTTTGATTTCAGCGCGCTGCGGTCCGCAATTCGCGAACCTCACCCAGCTGCTACTCGTGGACGCAAAGCGGTGGAATCAAATATTCAAATATTCTTTGCTCAGCTCCTAGTCAGGAGTGATTGTGTTTGAACTTTGCCAACAGTGGGACTCAAAGCTAATGCTTAACAATAGAGGTGCAAGGAAGGCTGATCATCTAACATTGGGTAACCTACATTTCAAGCTACTAAGTGTGGCCGGCGGAGCCAGTGATTTCATGGATAATCACCTAATCACCACAGGGCAACGCACCTCAACGAAGCCATGCCGTCAATGTCCAAGATCCTGCCGAGTAGCCCGTGGCTTAGTCTTCCGTTTGACTTCCGTTTGAGTTTTCCTGGTGAGGCTTGTACCACGCGCACAAATCAGTCGATCTCCTCGACTTCAAGGCTCAAAACTTGGTATGATAACTCAGTATGCTGCCTACATATATAAAAAGGCTACAACGCAATCACGGACCAGGATATGAAAGGCGAATGTAGCCTAAGTGGGATTTCTATAGGCGCTGCGTCACGCTCAAGTCAATTGCGATCCCCGAATCCTTTCATGCAGAAGGACGCAGCGAATTGTAAACAAATATCCCAATGCAGCCCGTATTAACGCAGCGCTCTGTAAGGCTATGCAAGCTTGAAATGCTTGATACAGCGATGGATTAACAGATTCCGCAAAACACTAATCAGAGGGGGTGACTGCGTGTCACCGAGACATGACGCGTCAGGCGGGGATGGGAATCAGGTGGAACATTATCAACCCCCTATTGTGAGCTTGGCTCTAAGTCCACGTCATGTACATCAGATCGACATCAGCCCGGGAAGATGTTCTGATATCCAGCACCATTGCCAAGGGACACGACGGAGTGTTTTTGCAAGCCAATGTGTGTGTCCGATCCTTCTGCAGATGTTGAAACTGTTATGTGGCTACGTAGTACGTAGTGATACTGTGTTTTAGATCTTTCAAGGCGTGAGCCCCAATACGTGGAGGCTGGTGCCTCAAAAGTCGAAACACAAACACCGATGAACTGTCAGACGTCGGTCTAGTGCTAGACAGTAGCAATGGCACCACTGCAAGATGCACCATTGACCGATCCACATACATTGGACCTCGGTAACAAAGACATAAGCCAGGTGGTCTTACACTACGGTTATTGTCATGTGTCTCGTATCTGCCATGAGTGTGTACTTTGATTGCAAGTGAGCCGCATTAGCAGCCATCTTGGACATAGACAGTACGACTCGCTTGACACCCATTCCTGTAACTCCGGTGTCTTCTACAATCAGTGGCTCCTGTCTTCTGCTCACCTATACACGTAGCAAGTGACGACGGGCATCATATGGGCTGCAGGCTGCCATTTTCTGCACACGGAAGGCCCGATGCAGCGCTCATGCTCATTGCTACGGCTCCCTTGCAGTTTCCGCAGGAGACCGAAACAGGAAACCCGTAAACACCAAATCGGGACGACTGAAACACAGCAAAAATCGTGTGTGCTTTATATAACAAAAGCTGGAGATCGCTTCCAGTCAGGAGGTCACGAAGTCTGATTCGTGTTTTAACGACTTATCTCAGCGTTCACCGCTTTCCACTTCGATAGTTCATCAGAAGACCCCAATCGCTTTGGCTCGACTGCGACGTTTCTCAACTGTTGCTGGACTGACCTCATATCCACATTTTGTTCTCCTGGACCTCTCCACCACACTCCACAAGTCCCGGCAGCATAATTACAGAGGAGACAACAGCCGGCAGCCTATCTGGACTAACACGACATATATTGCTAGACACAATGGATTTCAGTTCGCCTAAACTGATGAAGAACATTGAAAACTTCTTCAGCGGCTCACCTCAGTCACCATCATTCTTACCGCTAGTGCGTCGCCAAAAGGTGAAGGATACCGAGACCAAGTCCAAGATGACCATCTCCTCAAAGAACATCTCGCGTACTCTCTCTGATTCTTTTGAGTCGCCCACCGCGACGCTGGCGGCACATCTCAGCGAGAACTTTCATATCCAAGAGTAAGTTATAAGCATCTTGTTATTGACATCCTCTACACTACTTTAGCTGTCTGTCCAATCAGCCTGGGATCCATTTCCCGGCCTGTCATATCCGCCCTGCCCTAACTGCTGAAAGAGGGTGTCACAAACAGGATTTTTCCGGCTCGAGCACACTTTACTAACTTGTTAAATTAGAAGCATAAAGAAACCATCGAGGCTCTTGGAAGGCTTTTCCATGAATACAGAGACCACAAGGCGCATTGATGATGCGTTCACTTTCCCAAAGAAACAATCCACACTCACAGATCCACATGCCGCGCTCACGGACTTCCAGAAGCCGCCGCAGGTCTTCTCAGACTCAGGGAAGTCCGGGAGAACCACGTCAAACTCTTCGATCTCGTCATTCGCTACCGTAAGCTCGATGTCATCAATAGAATCCTCTTCCACAGCGATGTTTGACAAGCCGCAATTATCTAAAATGCAGTTGACTAGGGCAAAATCGTCCACACTGTCTCACTCATATTCAACATCCGCATTCGATCTTAGCAAGAGGACAAGTGTGATGACCACAGAAACTAATGAGACAACTGACATCCTCATGAAAAAGCTGCTCGACAGTATTAATGATAGTGATATGAGCCTTGAAGTGCTCGATGGCAATGGACAGGACGACTTAGATAAGTTTTGCATTCCATCTCCAATTGCGGAGAGAGCACTCGTTGATGAAGGCGCCGCTGGGTTTAATAAGAGAGACCTTGGCTCCCCATTGCAAAAAAGATCTATCAGATCCAAAGTGCGCCGCACACATTCCATGTTCTACTCCAAGAAGGAGATCACAGAGACAACCAAGACATTTGCCCCGGAGCGTGAGGTTGGTTTGAACGACACTAAAGATGAACAAAAAGAATCCTTGTTGGTGAAATCTCAGATCGAGGTATTTTACACTAAGAATGACTTGATCCCGAGAATTAATGTGGATACTTTATGCAAAATTTTGGATGGTCACTACGAAGAGATCTATCAAAATATCACCATCGTTGACTGTCGCTTCGAATACGAATACAAAGGTGGCCATATCAGCGGCGCTGTTAATGCTTCGTCTCAGCAAGAGCTTGAGGATAAGTTCCTGTGTAATAGGGAATCGGAACCTCCGAGCAGCAGATTGATTGTCTTCCATTGCGAGTTCAGTTCGTACAGAGGACCGCTCATGGCTAGTCATCTAAGAACATGTGATAGAAATATGAACCAAGATAACTATCCACATTTGGACTATCCGGACATCCTGGTCCTCGAGGGCGGTTACAAATCCTTCTTTGACCGCCAACCAAGCAGATGTTTTCCACAGAAATATGTTGAGATGAATGACGATAACCACAAAAATGCATGTGAGAAGGAACTCACGCGTTTCAGACGTGATTTGAAGAGGGCCTCCTCCTTCAATAGTCTTTCTTACACTGCATCACTCAGTCAGCAAGCCATTGTATCATCTTCTCCGGCAAATTCAAATTCACGTGGAATCCATAAACGTAATGTCACCTCGAGTGGAGTGATATTCAATCGTCGTTCTTCTTTGAAGTCGAACGTGTTGGACATTTCACGCAAGAGCTTGAAGTCAATTGATCCTATAGCGAACGATGAGAACAAACCTCCAGCAGCGCTGGATTTCGGGTTTAAGTTCCCTTTGAAAGACACATTGCGCTCTCCAAGTGAGAAGATGAGAGACCTGGGCCTTCAGCCAAGTGGTGTGAAGAATAAATTGTCAAGATCACTCACCACTGTGAACATGTGACCTACAACTGTCACTCTAACGTATCCTATTTATGACATCAATGAACCGCGTGCCCTAGCAAATTCAGTATACAAATCTAAAGTCCAGCCTCTGGTTTCAATCATCTATGGTATTCTCTCTGCATTCATCACGCTCTTGGGGTGCCATGGTTTGCCAAACTTGATCCCTTTGCTCGTTTCTCCCAGATGTAGTATTGCCTCAAGGCTAATGACAGTACAAGCGATATAGCAGAGCTACTAATCATCCAAGAGTTCCCTCGGTAACACAGCGGCTTGTCATCGTTCCTGTACGTATTACTTCCAACAATACCGGAAGGCTGTGAAGACATGTTCACGGGTGCGGCACTAACAGCGCGACTGCGAACGCTATTGGAGTTTTTTGAGTACCATGAGATAGTGATAGCATACCACTGGAATCCACCGAGAAGAATTGTCAGCAACGCATAAGTAAGCCATATCTCAATCTGCGATCCTTCCAAAATCCAAGAGGAATCAAACAAGCCGGGCACTACGCAGATGTAAATGCAAAGACAAACCACCGAATGTCAAACTTCTCTGATGTCTAACCACCTAATACCAAGGTCCAATATGATAATGCTCAAAAAGTTATTTGGGATAGTCAGTAAATTGGCGTTGAAGGAAAATGGCGAAGTGTCAGTGTGAGATAACCGCTCACAGGAACTGTCTGGAGATAGCCAAAAAACCGGATTATATAGATTGGCCACATGTCGAAATCGCCTAATGACATCTCAAGTTCTTTCAAGCTTTCAGTTTTCCTGTGGTTCATATCACCCTTTGACCGATCATCCCCCAGAACTCTATTCACGACAATTCTCTCCTTATGGTCCGAGACCCGGTCATTAGGTCTATACTATGCCTTTGTCGTTGTAACACTAGATGTCATCATGAAGTAACTGAAAACACTCATTAGAATTTAGGAAAGTGAAGATTCCCTCCAGGAGTAACATCCATTGCCATCCATGATTACTCTTCAATCTTATGAGAGCATAGCCTAACAGTGCACTCAAGATACTGTTCAAGGATTTGCAATGAAAATGAGCGACGGTCTTAATGACAGATCCTTAGAGTTGTAGACGTATGGCAGCCAGAGAGAAGAGTCACAAATGAACCACCATGGAATGAACCGATTAGTCCCCTTGTCCTTCCCTGTATTAGCAGCCTGTGACGGAGACAAGACTCCAGGGACATAGCTGTGCAGGGATCCAGGTCTCTGCTCAACGCCAGATTGTAGTCGTTAGTTGTCAATCCTAAATCGGTGAGTAAATCATCACTCAATTCCTGCGCGATGTTGGCTTTGTCAAAGTACAGCCCAGTGAACATAATGCATGCCCACAATGTGACCCTCCAGTCACATTTCCCATGTGACCAGCTGTAACTTGAATCAAGGTGACCACGGCATTTGTATTCGGCAGACTCATAAAGTGCGGAATATTACTCGGCAACTTTCGGATCCTGGAAGGTGTGAGATCAGGCAGTTAAGCTCAATGACTCCTCATCCGAAACCTCGCGCAAGTTGATACGTTCAGTAGGCTTCAGAGAGTGATTCTCTGTCTAGGCCATCACTTGAGTGTTAGCAAGGGGGAGGCTTTCGCTGTGGAGATGACACCATGGTTATATAGTCTTCGGAGCTTGATGTGGCTGACTCCGTGGCACCCTTGGCTTAGACCAAATTGTATAGCTTGAACCTATCACGCCGGTCAGTTAGCCGCTGAGGCGCATTCATTCGTTGATATCACATCAAATCAGCATTCGACAAGTCCCGCAAAGGTAGCATAAGCATATCACTCTTGATCCTGTTTCGCTCTCTTTCGTCTCTTCGCCTCCTCTGTGAGCTCCAATGGTTGCATCTCCTTGAAGCTCACTTTCACCTTTCTTGGCGGTAAAGAGCCGTCCGCGTTAGGAGTCGCTGGCTCAAATTTAACCAACTGAATGTCCTTTGTCATATAGTAAGTTGTTCCAAAACCAAGCAGCAAGCCGCAAAGCCCGGCAATCGTTCTACCCGTAGATGTTGGCGCCATTTCGTGATTCCTTTAAGTGTGGGGAAGTGCAGCTGGCAGGACGATTTTCAACACATTCGGAGATCTATCGACGTGTGGGCTGACGCGCTTGGGCCCTAATTCAGGAGATATTTCCACCCGTTATATCAGAGTCGTGGCGTGACATGGCTAGCCCTTGATGCAATACGATCCATACATATCATCTGGACGGTACAGATACGACGTCGACCAGCCCATACAGGAATCAAGACCACATCACATCTAAGCGATCACGTGACTAGTGCGAAATTTGTGCGCGTGGCCTGTACGCCGCGGATGTCGACGTCGTCAGTAGAAAGGATATTGGGCTATGGACCAGCTATACAAGAGGTTTCGCCCAGGATCGAACGCTCTGCGAGTCTGCGTATTAATCAGGTCACTGCCATGACCAACTAGCCGCTATAGCCTAGACTGCGAAGCCACTCAAAATACACTGCTTGTTCAACGATCTAAAACTAAATTCTCTGTACTAATGAAAATGATCATTTCCTATGCTCTTATCCAAAATCAATCAAATCATGCAATTGTGCTTATTGAAACCGTGGTATGTCGCACACGGCAACTTCTGCGGTAAGATTGACTTACTGGTATGTATTTCGCACAGAGCATCGAATCAGTGGATACGAGGGAAGAAGCAAGCGAAACAAGGCGCACTTAGTTAGCTACTGTGCACTTGAGGATATTGCCTGAGCTCTATGGTCTAGTCTAACAGCTTATAGTCTACCGGCTTGCTTTTATTCACATCAGCAAATATTCAGACATGACTGGAAGTGGCGGGAGCGAGGGGGGTAGCACTAGGCGATAGCTCAATCTAAAGGATGAGTTCCAAAGATACCATCAGCTGAAGAAATTACGGAATTTCAAAAGAAAACAGCCGCACGATCTTGCCTCGCAGATCGCCAGCCACTGAACTCTCAAGGCTCACCACTTACCACATGACGAGCTTATCAGCTGAGCCGTGATTCGTCTGCCCACTGATCTGCGATCATCGGAAAAAACCAACCACTGCACCAGCTCACAGAGAGAGACGTAAGACAAGTAGTAGGAGCAGAAATGCCTAAGCACGATTAATAATCGAATCATAGTTGCGTGTTTCGAATCTCCAGAAACGAACTACACAAGTGTTCTTCGGAGTGACAGCCGGGTAGCGGCGGTATATTCCACGTACGCCTCAGATCGAGACGGAAAAGCCGAGCATGCGCGAAATAATACGTCAAGCTGTGCAGCTGTGCCATCCAATAATCTTGGCTTTGCTGGGCAACTGGGCATAACAGCAGTCACAGGTCGACACCTGAAGTGCGCACGTTGTACGTACACTGCAAGACGAACGTAGGTGCATAGATACGGTGATACCAAGCTACGAACAGATGGTTATCTATCTCGGCATAGTCCAGAGTTCAGAAGAGCCGTGCGCATTATCAATTTGTTGATCTTGATTGGCCGTGCGGCCCTGTACCCCTATGGGGCACTGTCTTATATCTTATCATCTGGTTTGATGCCGAACGATAGTCCCAATTTATGGACCACAATGTGTTGCCCTGGCTCCCAAGTATAAATCCCCATGATTCGGCACACGTCTTGTCTTCATATCCACACCATCCTTCGAACTCGGTGCTCATGGGTAAGCTATATATATAGCGAAAGCTTACGGACCTTTCCACTAACAGACCACAGCTATCAAGGACTATTTTAAGAATAAGCTATCCTATTCGGAGAAGGAGGAGGGCGATGCAGCTTCCGAGAAAAGTGGGAGTCTCGGTTCTAATAATGCGGTAGGTTACAAGCTCGACGCTCTTGTGGCATACAATGATAAATACCCTGAACCAACAGAGGAGGAGTATCGTACTCTGCCAAAGAGAATTGGGCATGCCCCTTATGTCACCTACCTTGTTTGCCTGATCGAGTTTGCAGAGAGAGCTTCATACTATGGTGTGTTTGATCGACTTAATAACTTTATCCAATTGCCTCTACCAAAAGGTGGAAACAGAGCTGGCGCCCCACCTAGTGGGACTCAAGAAAACGCTGGTGCTCTAGGTCTTGGACTCCAAACCGCTTCTGCCTTGACTCTGTTGTTAACTTTCCTGGCCTATTTGACACCGCTATGGGGAGGGTACATCTCCGACAAGAGGCTTGGAAGAGTCAGAACCATCTGGTACGGTGTTTGGGTCGGTGCTATTGCCCACGTAATTCTCATTATTGCTGCCCTCCCTACTGTGATCGCCAGTGGTCATGCTTTGGCTCCAACCATTATCGCTATCATAGTCCTGGCATGTGCAACAGGTCTTATCAAACCCAATCTGTTGCCTTTACTGTTTGACCAATACGAGCACAAGCGTGATGTTGTTGAGACTCTGGAGGACGGTTCACGGGTAATCATTGATCTGGAGTCAACTTTGCAACGTATTTCCCTGGTCTTCTACTGGAGTATCAATGTCGGTGCTTTCTTGTCTCTTGCTACTTCTTACTGTGCGAAGAGAATTGGATTCTGGCTGGCCTTCACTATTCCAGGTATTGTGTACTTCGTTATGATTCCCGTGCTACTACTATTGGCACCTCGCTTGAAGAAGGAGAAACCGAACGGGATGTCTCTCATTGAAGAGGCCCTCAAGGTAATGAGAGTATCATTAAGAGGCAATTTCATCAAGAGAGCAAGATCGGGCCAGTTTTGGGAGTTTGCAAAGCCTTCAAACATTTTGGCTAGAGGAGAGATCACTTCGTTGGAAGAGACCACGAAGAAGGGTAAGAAGAAAATCTCGTGGAGCGATCAGTTTGTGGAAGACAT
>PPLI02000033.1:0-96271 GCA_003707745.2 Williopsis misumaiensis
TCTACTGGTACATCGTCTTTGGGCCAATCTTCTGCAGGACCTTCTTCTGAGGTTCTATCTTCTACTGGTACATCGTCTTTGGGCCAATCTTCTGCAGGACCTTCTTCTGAGGTTCTATCTTCTACTGGTACATCGTCTTTGGGCCAATCTTCTGCAGGACCTTCTTCTGAGGTTCTATCTTCTACTGGTACATCGTCTTCTACTGGTACATCGTCTTCTGCTGGTACATCATCTCAGGGTGCGTCACTCTCTGAGACTCCATCTTCTTCTAGTGGTATATCTTTGACTGTGCCATCATCTTCTGAGCGACCATTGTCGCCATTGTCTTCTGGTTCCACGACTGTTTTGTCTTCCTACACTGGATCTCGCTCTAGTTCATTTGTGAGCCCAGCAGTGTCATCCAGGGTTTCCACAATCTCTAGTTATGAGACACCAGGTACACCATCAGGAACACCAGCCACACCAGGTACACCATCAGGAACACCAGCCACACCAGGTACCCCAGGTACTGCTGCTACCCCAGGTACTCCAGGTACTGCTGCTACCCCAGCTACCCCAGGTACTGCTGCTACCCCAGGTACCCCAGGTACTGCTGCTACACCAGGTACCCCAGCTACTGCTGCTACACCAGGTACACCAGGTACTGCTGCTACCCCAGCTACCCCAGGTACTGCTGCTACACCAGGTACCCCAGCTACTGCTGCTACCCCAGCTACCGCAATCAGTTCTGGTGCAACTGTTTCTCTTGCTGGTTCCGGTTCTGGTAGTACGTTGTCTACCGT
This sequence comes from Williopsis misumaiensis, assembly GCA_003707745.2. Lineage (NCBI taxonomy): Eukaryota > Fungi > Ascomycota > Saccharomycetes > Phaffomycetales > Wickerhamomycetaceae > Williopsis > Williopsis misumaiensis. The sequence continues at coordinate 783 of PPLI02000033.1, forward strand.
CGCACCTCCTTCAGGTAGTGCAGTCATCAGCACATTTGCAGGTGCCGCTTCCAGACCACAGTCTACTGCCATGGCTATGGTTGTTGCGCTCTTGATGAGCTTCTTGTGATTCTCTGAGACTTTAATATTTCTGATACCCCCTATTTCTTCTTCTTTCACCTCCTTCATATTGTTGGCAGGCTTCCTTTTTTCAGTTTGATATACATGGTCGCTACATATCCTTATGCTTCATTATCTTACCGGTACTGTCACCACAAGCCCTTAGCCTCTCTGTCACCCTTCTGACACTAGCAGCATCAGTCTGTGGGTATTACCTCAACTCAACTCCTGTCCGACTACAATCCAAGCTCATAGGCTAATACGTCGTTCCCGCTGCGCATATGGCTTGCGGCATGCGGCCATATGCGTCATATGAGAAAAGTGATGTAGGTACGTGATTGAGGACACAAGTAGAGCCCATAGCTCGTAACAGGCCTCTCAGTCTTCTTCTTTTGGTACTTATCGGCTTATGAATGCTGGAAACTTTTGCGTACATGTTGGAATTGGATGATCCAAGAAACATATATCAGACCTGGGCACATATCCTTGAGATCTGGCAAAGGAGAGCATGCTACAATCTAACAACGTTAATCGACCCGCGATTAAATTCCAAAGTACTCGACTGCTGCCGGGTCCAGCCTTTTGGTAGCCTCCACGCTGATGTGGCCTCGCCAAGGTCAATCTTACGAATGCTGCATCCTCCCTCGTGTCTGTATCCCAAGACATGTTCCTTCCCAAAATGACCGTCACACCATATTTTAGGCATTGATGGTAGAAACCCTCCATTTCATCTTCAATGCCTTGGGTGGAATTGTATGCAACACGTAGAACGAAGAACATCGCACCGTCCGGTTAGTCAAGCATTTCCTCTCTAAACTTTCAGAAGTGTTCAGGTAGTCAAGCAACGCAATTTCTCACCGCTGGTACTCAAGAGACACCTGATAACACCAATTCAGGCGTCGCCACAGCCACCACCAAGTCTCTACACCGTCACAAGCAACATAGCCTGAGAGATACCTGATAATGTTTTAGTGGATATCTTGGAGTATTTCAGCAATCGCTGAATGAGCTCAGACCTTGCTGGAACAAACCCCGTTCTGATCCCAGGGTAAAAGAGTTTGCTGAACGTTTCCATTCTAACGACACGTCCACCAATGTTCAAAGATAGATAGGCAGTCTTGGGCATATAATGCTTTTTCGATTGTGGTTGGGTCAAGCCCAATGTGTTCTGAGTTGGCAAGGTGTCTATCAATCGCGGTTTCTTTGTGCCGCCAATATCCCAGTTGTCAAGGATATTCTCCAATGCCATGACGTTGATCACGGGTCCCTTTGACTCAAAGACAACTGAAAATGGAATCTTTTCCAACCCAAGTGAGGCCACGGGGCCAAATATTTGGGTTTATGAGTAGTTCTCAACAAGGATCGTGTCGCCAGGATCAGTGAATACCTGTAGGAACTTTGAAAGGGAGTCATCCGAGCCGGAGGTTACCAGGTGATTCGAGGGAAATATGGACATGCCTGCAAATCAGTCAACTCCTTCGCTAGCGATGAAGCCCAACGTAGCCCTGAGGAGGAACATACTGCAAGACTTTCTTGTGGGATAGAGACAGCCTTCTTGGGGGTCCTCTGGGGAATGTTGGACGTGCAAGTCGATCTGCGTTATGGGGGACAAGGAAACGTGGGTCCTTCCTGGTGCCATTGAAATGGGGTCTGGACGAGCATCATTATATGGTTCCGGGTAATGGAAGTCTATGTGTGAGATGAGGTCCTTTGAGTCGAAATGCGGTTCAATGGGACGCATGTTCTTCGATTGTTGGCCTTCGACAGCAGTAATTCGAGACGGCGGAATACGGTTCTAAGCGGCTCACGCGTTTCCCGATGCGGAAGATTAAAATTCCCTCTTTGGGTGCTAAATTGAGCGACACCTGCAAACTTTGCCCTGCTGGTCCCTCCTTTACGACTTCTCCCCAACTGGAACACCAAACCCTCCTTCCTCTCTCTGTTGAGACACTGAGCACTACATACACACACACACATACACGCACACACACAACATGGCAGACAACGAGAACATCGTCGCAGAGAACATCCTCAAGCGTGCGGAACTCGCCCGACTCACCCGTCAGCTCAAGTCCAGACTCTCTCAGACAAAGCTGCGTGCCCGTCTGCAGGAGAAACAACCTAAGCGGCCACTAGAGGCCGCTGATGATGGCTCCCATGCTGATGACGACGAATCTCCTGTCAAGCGCCCAGCTTACCCACCATCTTCCCCGGTCTATGAGTTTGCAGCCCCTTCGACTCCTCCAGCACAAAAGATCACCATTGAACCAAGCTCGGTTTCCACAGATAAGACTCAGATCCATGTCTCTTCACCTGCTCACCGCACGCTGTTTGCCACTCCGAAGCGTAAAGGTGACGAAGGCGCCGATTTGCTACTATTCCTTGCCACTTCCCCATCACCGGTGCAGTACAAACATATTCCTTCCACGCCTTCACGGAAAAACCTTGCCTCAGCTGGGACGCCAAAGAACAGGCTTCGGACTCCCGGCTTCAACTTGAACGACTACTTGGTTTTTACGCCATCTCCAGCCATTGCACGTGCGCCAGGAGGGGAGCTGGGAAAGGACGTGAACGGGAAGCTGATCGAGTTCTGAGGTGGGTTTGATTAGATCGCGGGTTCGTCTACACGTGTTATCAACGGATCTTCAACGGATCTTCGATGGATGTTGGGATCGCGCTGGTCACGTCCGTCTCGCCATCGTTGGCCTCCAAATGCGCAACGCCAAAACCAGCGCACGCACGCGCCTGAAAATTTTACTTTCGCGTTTTTTCCCTTCTAAGCATCGGTCATCACCGTGGCTGAACTACTCCGGGAATGAACATCGACCAGTTCCAGTTGGATTTTCCTCCACACCAGGAACCAGAGCATTCGTTGCCTCCGCCATCATCGCCATCGTCCGACCTTGATCTGATTCCATCATCGTCGCAATTACCGATCTCTGAAATAAGCTCATCTCAATTACAAGCACAGGGCAAACCTCCAAGACCCACGCTGGCGCAGAAACTCCAAGTACTGGAATGGCATCATGCCTACTCTACCAATCAACAGCGTACGGTGCACCACTTTACGAAAAAGGGTGATTTTTCCATCACGAGGTCCTCTTTCAATAGATGGCTCAAGGAGGAATCCAAGTTAAGAGAATCGTACGGAGCACTCACCGCAGAGTCACGAACCACGTGCAAGACACGTTCAAAGGGTAAGAATATGGAGGTGGATAGGTGTTTGGAACTATGGTATGAGCAAATGCTCTTTAATAATGAACCAATCTCGCAACAAGAAATCGTACAGAAATGGTTACAGTTCTACAGACTTACGCACCCGGGACAAACATTGGAGAAAGAAACCAAGTCCAATGGATGGCTCTACCATTTCAAACAAGGTGTACGAACTCGAAAGGCTGAAATTATCAAATTTGTCGATAATGATATGAATTTGACTCGTGAAGAAGAAGTTATGAGTGCGAGAAGAAGACTTGAAGGTGTGTCACCAAGGGACATCTTCCACATTGATGAGTTCATGATCTCTGGTGCCATTATACCTACTGGGTCATCCGCAAATGTTGTCATGGGTATCTGTTGTAATTCAGATGCATCTGAGATTAGAGCTCCGTTGCTCATCACGAATTCGAAAGTTGATGGATGTTACAACTCACGAGTTGGATTGACACCTCAAATCTTCTGGGACTATATCCATAAGTTTGATGATTCATTAAAAGGTCGCAAGGTGGTGTTAGTATTGGATAGACTGTATGAGCATGTCGTTGCACAAAACTTGGATAATGTTACCATCCTTTGGGTCTCCCATCTATGTCTGTATCATGATTTGATCCGATGGTTCAAGCTCGAGTTGAAGATTCTATTGTTGAAATTCATCCATATCGACTCGATGAACACCTCTACCGTGCGTGTTACTGGTGAGGCAGAACTGGTGGGGATGACTCGACACATTGCCTTGGATGAAGGATTAATACGCAACTGTTGGTCAAGGCTCTTTGAACATGGTGCATCATCGTTTGATCTTAATGAACAGGAACTAAAATTCGTCAAGTTGCTAAAGCTCGCACGGGATAAGAACTTGTTGGACACCGCAAGACTACCCACTCTGGAACAGATAATCTTCCCATACACCGAGGATGTTCGCAACAAGTTGCTATCAGATCAAGATATCGTTGCAAGAGTGAAACTGATGGCAATGAAACCCATGATCCAGGGAGAGCAGGAGTTGAATGTACAAGGGCGTGAGTTGGATGCTCAGGATTGGAAGGAGGTTGACAAGTTCTTGCATAATGACCTTCCTGCTTTTCTCAGTTCAAGTGCTCGATTTTCCAAGGCGCGAGAAGCGTACGAAGTCTTGATGAATGAGTATGTAAAGGAGTCTATGGATTTATGGCTTGATAAGCAGTAAATGAGATATCAAAGAATACGTGTTAATGAATTGAATCTGTGGACCATGTAATATTCGACTCTGAGTAAAGGGACTGGAAAAAGGTATCATCAAGAAACAAAGTTGTTTGGAGGGTATGCAGTACTACCCCCATAAGAAGCTATGGCAGTCTGTGGAGCACAAAGAGAAATCAAAATAGGAAGCAAAAGTCCATTGGAAGAATTAAAACACCGTTCCATTGCCATAGGAAGTTGTAGTTGCGGCTGGGACACACTGGTAATACCATTCGTTCTGAGATGAACAGCTGAATCCATTGGTACACTGCCAATCACCTGGGTTGTTGAGACCACCACAGTTTCCCCATCCGGCAACGGTGGATGTTGGCTTAGAAGTGGTTGTGATGATGGAAGAGGTTGGTTTGCCCTTGGTGTGAGACGGCTCGGTGTGAGACGGCTTGGTGTGAGACGGCTTGGTGTGAGACGGCTTTGTATGAGACGGCTTTGTATGAGACGGCTTTGTATGAGACGGCTTTGTATGGGTTGTTTTGGCATTGGCGGACGTTTCAGCTGGAACACACTGATGATACCATTCGTTTTGGGAAGCACAAGAGAAACCTTCGATACACTTGAAGTCACCAGGATAGTTGTATCCACCACAGGGACCCCAACCTTTAACTGTTGTCACTTTTGGAGGTTGTGGCTTGCCCGGTTCTTCATGACCTGGTCCATTTCCCAAAGCGAGAGCAGTAGAAGCAGTTGCCAGGATCAAAGAGAGCTTCATTTTTGCTTCGACTTCAGGTGCCAGAAGTACATTGGCAGTGGGCAGGACGGTTGGCAGTGTCCTTTATATAAAGCAGGAGATATCTAAATGCACCTTCCGGCCCGTCTGGCCATCTTGCTGCGTCCATGAGCGGGCCAGACGTGACAATCTGCACGTTGGCTGCAGGAGGGATCAGGTACCTTGTCTTTCTTGGTGCGATGCCACCCGAAAAGTATCAATCGGGCGATAGCAAGCTGGTGTCTGGCAATAGTAGAGAAGCAAAAGACCAAGTCAAGCCCGCAATCGCACCAAATAGACCTATTTTTGCTCTCTTGCCAGCACTTCTTCAATATCCAGGACGCGCCCTGCCGCATTAGGGCACATGACGCGCTCGACGTTTTGAGGTCGCGGACTTGCTCAGAAACCCCTGCTTGGAAGAGCTGAGGCCCGCAGACTAGAGGATGACGTCTTACTGCCCCCTTTAATGTTTCTAGGCTCTCACACACACCATATAACAGGACCGTGACATTCATGTCTGTAACAAATGAGATTTGCCATTGACAGGAGGGTGGAATCTAGGTGATCTTTTTGGACGGAAATGCACTCATTAGTGTTAAGAGACCACCTAGGGTCAGACGGTCTATTGGCACCAGAAACCCTTCGTCTTCGCACTTACAAGCATAAGCTTATCTCTGACAGTGACGGATCCTACTGAGAAATCCTATCCGCCCTCTCAACTTCCTAATCAGGAGCGCAGCCTATTCAGGAAGTTCATTCAAAATCCTGCAATGCAAAGGCAGCGCGTTCTTCCTGGGAAATGAACAGCAGATCGATCTGTGCAAAAACTGTTCTCAACGCCTCATTGGCTTTGAAAGGGCACCTCTGAAGTCTGTGTGGACGCCAGCTCTGGAGGCCGTCACTTGTAAGGGAACCGTTGGACCTATGCGATGAGGCCTGAGCGCAACATCAAGATTTTACTCATCAGCTGATTATCGTCCGGAAACAGATACCCGTAATGCCTCTTGTCAGTGCGCTATTCGCGCATCATGTAGGTGTCAGGTCATGCAGGTGTTAGTGACGGACACGAAGCAGCTTAGAGACTATGATGTCTGAGGTCTGAGGTCTGAGGTGCGCGGGATGACGTAGGCATCTCTACGCGGAATGGGGTTATCAAATAACGTGATCTGTGCTCCCTTGACCCTGTCCTCTGATGTCGTTGCACCTGGTAGCGCCGGATGGAAAAGAGTACAATAGCGATAGATCCTGGCCTAGCAGTGGGGGGTGGGGGTTCACTTGAAGAAGAGCTATAATTTATTTCGAGGATCTGCGGTGACGCATTGAACCTATGGAGACGCTGACAGCAACCTTGTCAGTGCCGTATCATTCACAGCTGATAGGCACCCATGTTATCTCCAGCACTATCTGATATTCACTTCTGTGACCTGTTATCTCTAACACTACCAAGCCTACATTTTCTGGTGAGAACACAAACACAAACACAAACACGAACACTACGTCACAAGGACTAGTTGGGACAAGAAGCGATGTTTGAATGTTTGAAGAATGGACATCTACTGGTTCTCTAAGATGTGTACCAGCCGAAGCAACTAAGGCGACAATGATAAGAACTGTGAACGGGAACGGAAGAGCACAATCTATTATCGACGATCTATAAAAAAGGAACAAAATCAACGCTTGAAATCGAATGGAATACACGAAGAAATGACGATCAATGTCAACACTCAGGCAATCACCAAGTTTCAATAGTGAGTAGGCTGTGTAAATGAAGTGGACGACCGCAGGGTGAGGTACAGAACATAAAACACGATGTGACATTGCTGGAAGAGGTGTATGGTATCAAAACTTGATTACAGCGATCTCACAGCAAAACATTCACGGCAAAAACGGCGATGGCACCTACAGTGGAAGCAGGCAACTTCAAAGCCATGACTGAGAAAGACGAGACGCCTGCGGTGGATGTCCCACTAGCGCCAGGCTCCAGCAGCTCCATCACCAATGGCAGCACCAGTTGGCTCAGTTGGAGTAGCCTCTGTCCTAGAAATGGTGCTTCTTGCTGAATGGGCTTTACTCTCAGCGGCACTAATCTCAGGAGCATTTTCTGCAGCAAGACTCTTGGTGATAACGGTTGCAGTTGTGCTTTCGTCTGCTATGGTTTCAGCTCCGGTAGTTTCAAAGATTGAGTCAGCTATCAGGGTGATAGCCATTGCGCCGGTGCTCCCTTCATTGGTAGTGGTGACAGCCTGAAATCAAGCGACAGCCTTTATAACAGCCTTTGAAGAGGCGGTGACCAAGATCCGAGGCAAGGACTCTGTGTCAGTCTTGCTAGAGCCACTGATTTCCAGGAGATGGGTGCTACAACCCGATGTAATGATGATCAGATCTAGTAATGATGATGACGCTCGCTGAGTTGTTGGAAAAGTTGAAGCTGAAATGGATCCGGAACCTCCAGATATGGGACAGGATGTAACTATTTCAGTGATGACTTTGAAGCCTATATCCGCGTAAGATCTGAGATAAGTGGTGGCCGCTGGGGCGATGGTGGAATTGCTCCAATAGTATGACTATGCAATGGAAGCACTAAGCAGTGCGCTCACAGCGATTGGTGAATTTTTCATAAAACGATTGGAAGGAAGGCGCTGGATGTACCAGAGAAGTTTGAAAGGAAGTTAAAGGGGTCAAAGGACAGCGTCCCCGGAGAGAAGAACTTGCGAACCTCGCAAAGCGACACATATCTACCATTTAGGTGCTTTTCATGTCTCTGTGGCGCTAAACGGGCAAAGCTTATGCATACGGTTTCAACGGTCAGACGCACAAGTGTGCATGTTCTTGCAGACCTGTGTACCTCGCGTAGTTCGTCACCAAGAGTTGAAGGAAATAAAAGGGGATCAAGAGCAGTTCATAGATTGCGTCATAGGGCTTGAGGTAAATATACATATGTAGTCAGGCAGCTATATCCTCTGACATAATTAGACATGTCAGGGTCTTGAGATAAACCGCCACAAAAGGAAAGTGAGTTCCACATTCCACGTTCCACCACAACTCGCATCCATGCCAACCTTGAATCGTAGCGGCACCGCTGCTGTTAACTACTGTCGAATGAAAATGCTCGGTGGCTCGTTACCTGGTCCTGCTATCAGGCAGGATTCCAGTTTTGGAGAGATGAATTTGCCAGCCAGTGGTATTGCAAAGTCTGGTGCAGAGAGCGGAACTGATAGTTCTCGGGTTGCATATTTTGGGGTTTATACCCCTCCTCCTTCAACACAGTGTGTGATGGCAGTATGCAAGTTTAGCGGGCGGGTGATCTTCATCATCAGATGGGATCATCATCCGATTGGATCATCATCTGATAAGATACGCACAGCGTCAGCTACGGAAAACTTCCGCATGTATGCTGGACGATAAGCCACTACCAAAAACATATCTTTCGAAATCCGGAGCTAAAGCTGGGCTTCGCATGATCAATCCTGTTCCGCGGGTCAGCCACACGGTTCCGGTGAACGGGTGCAAACTTGCATGCAGTGCGCTGCAGGGGAGTGGACTCCTAGAAAGCTGGCAAGCAGCTGATGGATCAGCGATACGGACGGTTCCTGGAGAGAGATCACAGACTAAGGTGGTGCTAATTGATAACAAACGTCCATCTCACCTTGAACAATTTCCCCTTGATTCCATTCTGGTGGCTACGCTATCCTCAACATCTTTGAACAGATAGCCTGAGCTTAAAGTTTACCGGCCTGGCCTGGTCAAAAAAAACACTTGGACCATGGTGAAAAATAAAAAACCTGACGATGGCGAAAAACAAATCATCAAGAAAAACCGAAAGACGTTTTTGTTCCCTAAATCGCTAAGCCGACGGCCCCAGCTCTTCCGCTTTTGTATCGATTTCGGTACGAACATGTATAGCAGAAAGCATCGTTTTCCGTCCGATCAACAGTACTAGTTTAGCTAAGCTGCTAAGAGCCTGATCGGGTAGTCATGTGGTGGGTTAGCATTCGCGAAACTCAGGTGCTACAATCTTTTTTTTGGTTCCCTGACCACGTTAACCAGCTTGGCGGGGTCCATAGCCCACCCAGTAGAGCTTGTGCTATACACTACGCTGCAAAGTTCATCCCATGCCATATACTGTATGCAGTGTACACCACCACTTACACCCCTATGCACCTCATCCAGGCACCACGCTGTGACTGCTCTTATCCACCTCACCCAACTCCATACTGCTAGTCTCGTCTACATAACCCCCCAGGCCCGCCCCAGATCCTCCCCATCGTCGCTTTGTCTACTAAGGCCCCAGGTTACCCTATCATAAAAAACGACACTCCCAACTTATACAATGTAGTTCCTAGTGAAGAATTAGTGAATCAGGCAGTGCCCGTAACAGCCGTTCCTATTATTCTGACCATGCATGGTTAGGTTTCCGCAGTTCTCTGTTCCCCTTGTTTCCCCAGCATGCCTAGGGAGGGGAGTGAGTTGCGGTTTTCGTTGTGGTTGAAGAAGGCATGGCCGCGGTCTGTTGTTGTGGTTGAAAAGGACGTGGAGCTAGGTGGAGAGCTAGGCCGGATGAAAAACACGTAGGCGGAGGATGATGACCATTGACTTTAGGCGAGATAAGCGTTTTCGTTTTTCGCAATGGCCCAAGTTTCTTCTGACCATGGGTCAAGTTGTTTGTGAAAACCAACCATGGCCAAAACCACCGCGGGCAAAGCAATTTGTCTCATTGTAATTCCTGAGATCAGGCGGCCCAGACGTAGAGGTTGATCTATGCGTTTTCCTCAAAAAAATGGGAGACATGAGCACAGAACTTTTGGCTGGACCTATGAGATGAATTGAAAAAATCATGGGCTGGCTGGTCTGCAGGACGCCTTAAAGTTCCCATCATATTGCAGTACCAAACCAGTAGGCTGAACTCGAGCGAAATGGTACCTAATTGGACGGACAAAGCCGACGCGTAAAGCGACCAACGCGAAAGGAATCCCTAAGACTTCATATAATCTCGATCAGTACGATGCCAAGGGTGTTTTCGAAGTCAGCGTCTTGGAAACAGGATTGTCGTCTACCCACACTGCCGTCGTCCTCGGGAGTCGAATAAATCTATTATAACACCAATCCAAAACGGATATTGTTTTGTTGCTCATAGCCTGAAAGCTGTATCTAGACTGTCAAATTATAGCTGGCTGTTCGTTTGCTTAAGGAGTGTCTGCGGCTCAGCAATATGAAATAAAAAGCTCCTCCGTACCCAACTGGGAACGACAGACACCACCTACGAAAAAACCCATGAGTATCGAAAAGACACCCACAGGCTTCGTGGGTGGGTTTGCGGTGTCTGCGGTGCTGCCCATCTCTAGACTATCGGACTATTTGCATGTATGTACTATGGATACTCTGCACCTGCATTGCGGTCACATGGTCGGTATGTTTATAGCCTTTTCTTGCTTACCAGCCCAAAAAATGTCAGATTTACGGGACGCCAGAAAAAACCCACATACGAAAGATGGCCCGCCATTGATTGAAATGTTGAAAGAGAAGAGAATTTGTAAGTAGTGGAATGATTAGATGCAGAGTTGTGACATACTTTTCATTTGATATAACAATCTTTCAGAATACCCTCCAACTTCTTTCAATAATCATTGAGAATTTAATGTTCCGACGCGCACTGTTAAAGAGATCTCTATCTATCGAGGTGGTGGAGATTTTACAAAGAGCTGGGATTGAGTGTATGGTAAAATTAAAAGTGAAGAGAAGTTTGCGAAGTCTGGTCAATCAAAGCGGTGCTGCTTTGGCTTTAAATCGACCAGTGCAGCCTATTTTACGCGTATTCGTACAAAGACTGGAGTGGATAAGCGCCTTTTTGCCCGGTAGACCTCAAAAGGGGTTTCATGCACATTCCTGAGCTGAACTGAGTCAACTGACGGTGTAATCGGACATCCGGAAAAGTCGGAGACTCTACAGCCATAATCCGTAACATTTACCTACTAGGCTACTAGCCACATAGCTACACACACCCTGCCATCTGTGGCTCACAAAGTGACACATAGCGATTGCACCATTGTTTCCCCGCCACCGTTTCCCTCCACCTCCACTCCCACCACAATTCTCCTCATCTCCTGTGCGCCACAATCGCGAAATCCTTACAAACGAAACGGTGGCGCGCGTCCGTTCTGGTTTCCGGGGAAACGAGCGCAGGACTGACAGATTTTTCCATGCGCCAACTTTTAAGTTCCACAACCCGGAGCGAAAAGTGGGTGGGAACCTCTGGGGTTGTTGGGCGGGGGGTGCTGGAGGCGGCTGAGAAGTTGCTCCAGGGGTTGGAGTTATGCAGTTATCCATCGTCTGGTTGTGGGTAGTGGCCCGTGGGTACATAACCAGCATAACCTATAGGTACATAACCACCATCACTAGAGTAGTCATCTATTCTTGTTTTGTCATTGATAGGAGGAGTTCTATTGTTGTTGTAGAGCAACAATAAGATCCAAATTAGTTGTACGTCTGACTGCGAAGCAAGTCGTAGTGCATACTGTATGCACGGCGATGGCTAGTTGAAGGGTGTATACACTATTCGCTACTCTTTCGTGGCTCTTTTAGCACATGCGCACCCAACATAGCAGGCTTTTGGAGTCGTAGGAGTCTTCGGTCATCCAGCCACGAAACGCCCCCAACACCCTACAAACTACAAGAGTCATCTTGAAATGAAATCATCCCATTTCAAATCTCGTGCAAAAGCTGTATTGTATCTTTCCCTCCTTCCATCGTCATCATTTCAGCGCAGTCCGGCGCTGTTTCCCAGTTCCCCCTCCAGTTGTAGTATATCGTAATCTCATAAGTAGCATCAAAAAAGCATAGCAAGCCCTCACATGGGAGGTACTCATAAAGAAGTGCTCAGAAGCCACTTCTGGTAGTTGATCTTCAATGCGTTTGTGCCCTTGACTATTGTCTGGTTAATGCTGTTCTCCTCTAGTGAGCCTAGGACTGTGGAGTAGTTGAACTGTTGATCAAGCTTCTGTGTGGTTATGGTGGGCAGCGCCGTCAGTGGCAGAAGCACCTCGTGTGTGATATCCAGCTTGTCGATGAGATCCTCCTGCACCACCACGGAGTTGTTCCGGGACGAGATCTTGGACTCGTAGAGCAGGGGAGTGTGTGCCTCGTGGGGCTCTGGAAGCGAATGTGTGGAGTCCAGCGAGGTGGAGTAGAATTCCAGCTCTGGCTGCTCAATCTCAAAGTCAAAGAGATCCATTGTGTTACTGTTTGTAGTGGTTTGCACTTGGTGATGGAGTTGGGTGAAATGTGCGATCGCCACCCCTTTATATATCACATGCACACGCATTACACACCTCGAAGAGATTTCGTGTGATTCACAACTTAGCGCAATCGCGCAATTTTTTTTTCAATCGGCACGAATTGAGAAAACTCTGCCAAACGCTCGGAAAAGAGGTTATGTGGGAGCCACTATAGTTGCTGATGGGAGCTGGTTCGATGGAGCTGTTCTAGACCTGTGCTTGTTGTCTACTGGTTGCCCACCATGGTGCGCCGTATACCTACACACACACTACCCAGTAGATAGACTCACCCGGTCATTCTCTGACTCACCCACCTTATCAGACCCGAGCTGCGGGCCAAACAATCAGGAAAAACAAAAAGCCACTGTGTAGGTTGACAGCTAGTGCGATGACGATATCTCAATGACACATTTTGCACACAGTTCGTTTTGCTACATGGTGTGAATGTGTGGATGTGATGCCATCCCAAGGATTAATGATCCATGAGCGATACCAACTCGTCATTCTTGTGCCCCATTGATCAATATATTGGCGATGGTTTCATCAATGACTCAACACTGCAATTCGAGCGAGACTCAACGATTTTAAGCTTCGCCATGCACTAATGGGAATGAACAACAACTCACCATACATTCAGCGCTTTGGATTAGGTAATGAAGTCCCCAGCACTAAATACATGCACTATTACTAGCATGGCGACATAGTCTTCAACGGATCAACAGGAATACGTCGACTCAACAAACAGAGAGGGAGAACTGCAGCTTACTGTTGACTGTTCAGTGATACTGCCAGTGGCTAGCCACAGTGTCTAGCGCCCACTATATGAGATATAATTACCAATGAAATCAGTACAATTTCACCTCACCAAAACTGTTTTTGGAAACATACTTCGGCATGGCATACAGAGTCAAGCAAAAGTTAAATTTCAATTACTCTAAATAGCGACGGTTGCTACTCATCTAGAACGTACGCTCACCAATGAAGATTTGAAACGTGCGCTATCGATGGTGGAGGCTGCAATCTTGTGGACAAAAGGGTGTAGATCCATGACAATACCTGGTAACGACAGAACATGGGGCAGCCAATCTCTTGGTCTTGGTGTTTGGACTGGTGCACCATATATACTGGTGGCAGTAGACCCATGGCTTTAGCAGTCTAGTATACACTGAGATGCATACCATACCATGGTGCACGTGGAGCTCGTCCCCTTGGAGCTCCGCTGGCGACCCATGGTCCTCTCATCGCCTTAGGCCGTGGGCTCCAAATGGCAAAACCCGCTTCAGGTGAACGAACATCAGGTGACATTGTGACATTGCTTAGAGGACAACAGGGCTCCAGCCAGGCCTTGGACTAGCGGATCATAGAGAGCATCTCTTCAGATCAAGTTTTCCGTGAATGAGAAACCGTCGACCGCGAAAGCCTGGCCCACTCACCGTGGACCAGCAAACAAAAGATGAAGATTGAACTTTCTCCAGCACCAACCAGACAAAGACCCCAGCAAACACAATGTCGGATGCCTGTAAAACAGACCCATGCAAGGCTGAAGCATGTCTCATACAAGGTATGTCATGTTGAACAACCAACCCTTTCGTATGGCTAACAAACAATAGACTGCCTAAGGACTTGGAATTACAACGAATCCAAGTGTACGAAAGTGATTGACACCTTATACGCTTGCTGTACCAATTTCTACAAGGAGCAAGGTGTTGAGGCACGCTCAGTGTGTTGCCCAACCCCTGCATTATTAGATCTGAAGGTCAGACAAAGAAAGATGGAAACCATTGATGCAGAACTACTCCATCACAGGAAGTGAAAAGATCACAGTTAGGGGAACGTTTCGGGAATATAACTTGTACAAAGAGAACAAAATGTTGGTTTAGAACAGCGTAGTCAACCGATAAGAAAGACACGACAAGAAAAGTTGGACAAAACCAGCTAGACCCTACTTGAGGAATCATAGCTTTGGATCAATCTAAAGCTACCGCGAGCACGAAAAACGTCACCATGTAGTTGACGTTTGCCCAAACCATAGAGAATATAGGCAATCGGACCGTGACTCTGGGTGCCTAGTAAAAAGACATTGTAAAGAAGAAGTTAAGAGAAAGAAAGAGCTAAGAGGTTGGAATTTTTTTCTGTACTGGCGCCCGCGCTGAGGAGAAACAGACATCCATACACCACAGTAAATGAGGGCTACGATGATGGTGCCATGCTGACGAATTGCTACATATCTAGTTTGTTTCTATGGCTTGCTCGTGTCTAGGACCTCTTGTTCTCGTAGTCGTGCACATTTGGCACGAACGCTTTCATAGCTTTGCAGCATGTTAGTATATAGTCCATCATAGGAATTGGGAGAGTAATACGCACGAGATTCATCAACGACCCAAAGGGCAGTGCCTGAGACATTGCTGATTGCGGTCTCCATCTTGACATTCTTCTCAAACTCTGCAATGGCCTCTTCAATCTCCACTGGTGGTTGTTAGCTTTTGATCCCAATAACGTAATACACACAGAACAAGAAATGGTTCTCAGTCAATGGCAGGATGGTACTCACCTGGCTTTACACCAACTTCGATCAATTGCTTTCTCAACAGCGCAATATGGTAAACCATCTTCATCTCCCTCTTCTGAGTCATTTTTCGTTCATTAAGCACCTGTAGTTCTCTCTTCTTCCTCTGATTATTGAAGTTGTTCTGTGCCACTGCCAAACTCTTCATCTGTGCCACAGAGTGCTCAGTGGCCTTTTGCTCGAGCTGCACCCGAGCTCTGTAGTTATCAATAGCAAAGAAAGTTAGCGTCAGGATGGATATGATGACGCTAAGATCCCTCATCGTGGATAACCGTGACGAACTTGAGGATTGAGTGGGTTCCAAACCGGGTGTCTTGACATCAGAGAACATGTTTTGAGGAGATGGTATGAACCCAGTGCCCTCATTGGTTACATGTTTGGAGAAATAACTTGGTGGCTGAGTGACATATTGCCTAATGACCCTTGATGGCGAGCTGGAGACAATCGGGAGTCGTATTATCGGATTGAATCTTGCATTCATAACTGGATGGTTTTGTTTGTAGGTTACGGCCTTGTGATTCTTCGATGAAATATCCCTCAGTACCTGTGTTTGTTTACTGTTGAGACTGTATAGTTAGTTGATGATCAACAAATATCCTGGGGTGCGAACCAAAAATCGAAGTTTGATAAATGTGGGCAATCCAGCCGAGCACACAGCACAAACTACACTAGTTATCCATGAGAGCGATAAATTTACATTAAAAAGTCAACACGCAATCCCAGAGCCATTTATCCTTCTGCAATTGCTTGAAGAAAAGATGCTTAGTGACGACGAGACTGGTTAATGATCTCGTTGATCTCCTCAACCTTACCCTTGGCTCTAGAGAAAGTACCCAATCTCTTCTTAGCGACCTTCCGGGCTCTCTTCTCACCAGCGTTTCTGATCAACTCCATCAATCTTCTCTCGTATGGAGCAAGGCCAGCAACCTCCCTCACAATAGAACGAACAAAAGTGGTTCTCTTGGAGGAGGCACCCTTTCTGTAAGAGATCTTTGGAGCCTTCTCGAGGGCTTCCACCTTTCTACCCTTGTTGAGACCTGTAGCAATACCTGCAGTGTTTGTTAGTATACGTTCAGCATTTCCTTACTGCTAAGGCCCGAGATGGATTCAGGTTTGAATGTTGCCAGCCTAGGTTCATGGCCTTCGCTCCCGCTGTGACATTATGCACTGGCTTTGTGAAATACCCCCCCTCATGATCCACTCATAACGTATGGTTCATTGCGAAAGTGTCCTCATCGTTCATCCATAACCAAGACCATAATACCCCAAGTCCCGTAGATGGGTGCTCAGCCATGGTCTAATGCATCCACAATAGCCTCCCGATCTCTGTACCTTCGCGATCAAGCTTCACATACCAGTCTTAGCAGCCATTTTAGATGTGTTGTCGGACCTTCTATGTGTTTGTGGGTGTCTGTTTCTTGTCTTATTTTTCACCCCTCAGAGTCCCTCGCCAGTCACAAAAAGAAAGTTTTCCATGGCCAACAAGCAAAAAATGTTTCCGTTGTCATAGAAACAACCACCAAAACCATATAAGGTGTCCAGGTGTATCGTGGATGGCACATAGGTTAAAAGCAGGGTTGGGAGAAATCCATCACGTGACAAACATTACAAAGCCCTAAGTACCATGGTGTGGAATGGGATACCAGGTAATGGAATAGCACGAGTTCCATGCCCGACTACCGCCATTGTTCTCTCAAAACAGTACATCTACAATGGTCATATGCATCGTACTATGAACAGGTCTCTATATACAGTCACTGCTGGAGCGGAGTAATACTCGTAAAATCGTAACCAAGCTGTGCCAGCCTCTGACAGATCTGCTCAGCACTAAGGTCTCTCGATTGATCATGGAATCCCTTACCACTCAGAGTCTCACCCAATGCAAGTTTCTCCTTCTTCTCAACGATGTACAGCTCCTTCAATAGCTTTCTTCTACCGTATGTGATGTCCAATGGGGTCTCGACTCCTTCGATTTGAAGTCCTGAGAAGTAAATGAATCCAGGCGTACCATCCGAGAGCGTACACTTGGTTAAATCTGGATGTGGTGGGTTGCTGATCTCATTCTGCTTCTTCAGAACTTGGTAACGCAGTTGCCAACCGAATGGGCCCAACTCTTTAATTCTAGCTGCCTTTTCTTTGATAAGGTAGTTGTCCAAACCACCTGACTTGTCAATCGTCTTGAGCACCTTTGCGGTCACTTGAAACGTGAAGCCTTTATTAAGGGATTCACTCCATAGCGTCTTCTTGTGTGCATTTGGTCTCCAAAAGCGTCTGCTCTTGTTACCCATTTCAGAGATCTGGTTACCTGACTTGATAAATGAGCCACCAAAGAGACCTCTGTTGCTTCTGGCGAAGAATGCCGACTGACCCCACCTGTAGTCTGGCGTAAGTTGTCTGTTGGGGATGTGCTTTGGCTTCTCGTCACCAACATTGTATTCCGGTCTCTGCGCAACGTTACGACTCACAACGTGTGCGTATGTCTTGCACACCGAGGTGCTCGACGAAAACGCGCGTGTGAAGTTCAGCGGACTCAGCATTGTCGTTCCGTGATTCTCTAACCCACTCGGTTCTGTTGATCGAAGAATTTGAAAGTGGACAAAATCGTCGATAGGGCCACACGATCAACAGCGCGCTCTTCAGCTACTAGTATGCCCATTGGCCCACGGTTCATCCAGCTACATCTGTCAGCAGAACGATAGACTTCTTATTTGAAAAGCTTTCTTGTCCAAGCGTTTTTCCCCGGAGAGTGCGGCAAGTGTGGCACATGTTGTCCTCCCTCGTGCGGTTTCTCCTCCTGGAGTCTCAACTTTTCCTTTAACTCATCCACTTCACCTAAAAGCGACTGTACCTGGTCCTCAAGCTCTTGGTTCTGACTCATAACCTCCAGATTACGCTCCATTGTGCGCTTGAGATCCGCCTCGAATGCTGCCGGAACGGGTACGTTCTCACCCATTGGGTTCTCCTGTAATGATTTCACCATCGCCTTCAAGTTCTTATTCTGCTCTTCAAGGTCTCTTTTGGCATCCTCAAGTTCTGCCAGCTTGATACGGCCCTGGATCATCTCATTGGCAATCTGTACGTGCTCTCTGTTCAGGATAGTGTAGCTTGCCTCAACAGTATGGATCTCCTTGCGAAGTTGGGTATTGCGCAGCTTGAGCTGATCCACCTCCTCGCGTCTTTCTTTCTCCTCACGATGAATCTCATCCCACTCTGTTTCATAACGTTTGAGCGTAATAGGGAGGATCTTCACGTTAGTGGCCTCATCAACAAAGGAGCCCACATCGTATAGATCAACCGTGATCGGTGCAGACTTATCAGCTTCTTCCTCAAATGGCGTGTACCGATAAACATCAAAGAGCCCATCTTTCAAAAATCCAATCAAGTCATCAAACTTGAGCGTCAGCAACGTGGCCTCATTCTTCTGCACGAGCGCAATGGCGAACTTGAGGATCGATTCAATACCCTCTGTGATGATGAGGTCAAAGATTCGCAGAACGAACTCTAGTGGAAACTTGTATGCGAAGAAAGTTAGGAACCACTGTGTCGCATACATCGATGATCTGATTCCTTGTCTTTGGAAATGAGTGTACAAAGCTGGTAGCAGGTCTTCCACAAGTCTATCAAACTGATAGAGCTTTAACAACAGCCCCGACATTTCAGGGAGATAGAGTGAGCGGGCATTGTATCCATACATGATCTTGTGCAATAGACTGAACGCCTCGAGCTCAGGCATGTTGATGAGAAGAGGCACGGTGATGAACGCCATGCCCTGTGTGTATCCAACTTCAGTATCCAGGTTCGAGTAGGCCTTGATAACGTTATACAGCGACCCATTATCCATCGCCAGGCTTGTAATGAAGCTAGTTCTTGCAAGGTCCTTCTGGATATTCTTCTCGTACTGTGTTTCTTGCGTCAAGGACAACTCGTACAGCTCCTTGAACTCGCTTGGGTTTGAGTTGGCCACCAGTTGCCACACGATACCCCGAATCTGCTCCGGGATTCCATCACTGAGCTTGTTTGCAAGGTTAATAGGGTCAGACTTCACCACGGAAGGATAGTCATTAACGACTTGTGTCCAAAATTGCCAGTCAATCTTGAGTTCCGAATCATCAGCCGTTGAGTCGAATTGAGAAACCTTGTCAGCAAAAGAAGACTTCAATTCATCATGTGTAGAGTTGATCTGCTCTCTTGAAAACTGGTCTTTTCCAGACAGCTCTTCATGGTTGGCACTAAGCCTACTCAATAGCAGGTCGTAGTTCTCCTCGTAGCCGACTTCAGACTTTTGTGAAGAAGAATCAGCACTGCGTGTGAACCAGGATGCAATTGTCGGTCTTTGACGTTTGTCCGATCCAGGAGGCGGAGGCGGTGGTGTCAATGCTGCTGCTGCCACGAAGAGTGGGTCTTTCGGCGGCACAAGGGGTCTCTTTGGTAGCACCGGTTTCACCTCCTCTGACCCTTCCGACCTCATTGGTCCCTTTGGTCTTGAATCAGCATCCGTTGATGACGATCCTTCCTCCCTTGGAGGGAGCGGTGGGAGAGTTCCATTGCCCCGTGGCGGAAGAACAGGTAATGGGTTCACCTCTCTAACTGGAAGATCAGGAACAATAGGAGTATCAGCCACCAGAGTGGGCGAAACAGCTGTGACATCCAGTGTGCCCACCAGCTCTGCAGGCTCAGGAGATCCGGCAAGTTCAACAGCATCTGTAGGGATAGCAAAGGGCGTCTCCACAGCAGTCACAGGAACAAACTCCAACTCTTCCTCTACGGCATCCAGGTCCGCATTTTCTTGAACAGCGGCGAGGTCCTTCAGCTGGTCAGCCGGTGAATTCTCCTTTGTCAGCTCATCAGTCGAATCCTCCAGAGGCTGAGTTGATTCATCGAGTGGGACATCGCTCATCGCAGTAGCAGTTGGAGCGGGATCCACAGGCTCAAACGATGGTGAGAGCGGATCTATGGAGTCTGCGGACTTTGATGGAATCGACCCGGGCGCAAGCTCAAGGGAGCCGACGGCATCATTGAGGTCATTGTCAACATCCTCAACAACAATAGCATCTGCATCAGCACCAGAGAGCACATCATCAACGTCCTCATCCTCCCTCGTCGAGTCCTCCTCCTTCATTTCGCCATCACCACTGCCAGCGCTCTTCTTCTTCTTCTTCCCCTTAGCCTTCGCCTTCTTCGTCTTCTTCTTGAACTCCTGTGACGTCACTGGATCCAATGGAGTCTCGAATGCCTCCTCAGCATCCTGGAAGTCGTCCTTTTCCGTCGTATCTTGTGACATCTCTACACTGTGAGCAGATTAACGTGCCGTTGTAGCGTTCCTAGTGAAAAGTGTCGCGTTCCGTGTTTTTGGCTACGCGGTTTTCATGGTTTCAGTCATAATCAATTCTCTAATTAGCCGTTCATTCCGTCGTTTCCTCATAAGCAGGCGCAATCACGGATCGCTGCCTGCTGGTATTGCATCTGCCAATTGTTGTGATATCTGCGTGATACCGATACGTGACATGGTCCCAGCACTCACCCATTTCCAGTTTCGAGAGCCCACTTCACAACACGTAGGACATCTCGCTCTGCTCAGAAACAATCACAGGACCCGAAGACGACATGTCCACAGGAGTAACGTACTGTGAATGTCCTGAAGACGACAGCACGGGGAAGAAATCCACTGAGTCAGCATCGCTCTCACTGCCATAGGAGAGCTCAGACTCAGAGACCAGCCCCGGTACGCGCTCTTCCATCAGATCGGATAAGGACGCTTCCGAGTCAACGGACACGGTCTCCGCCATCATATACTCATCCATGGTAAACACTAGCCCATCCTTGATACTGAGCTCGATCAGCAACTTCTCCACCTCTTCGGCATCAAGATTTGGAAAATGAATACGTACAGACTTGCCCGTCTTTTCAATCGGAAGCGATCCATAGGCCTCAAATATCAGCTCAATGTTCCGCGTGGTCAAGTCAATCTGCTGCTTCACCTTCTCAAACTCCTCTTGGATCGAGCTCATAATCTCCGGGTTCATAAATGCCACAGATGGGATGGTCAGGTTCACACTAGGCAGGCTAAACTCGACGTACGCACCGAGTCTCTCCACGCCGGTGGACTCACAACGTGCAAACTGCAGGGTCTCTGCAGCGTAGTTCTGTGAGGATGAGCCGTGGTAGCTCTGTGCTTTGGAATCATCCCTCCGGAGCTCCAAGGCAGAACGACTGGCGTCTTGAAGCCCCATGCGTGATTTCAAACCCGAAAGTAAATTCTGAACGGCATCATGAGAGTATGAGCCGCCATGATTGCTCGAGTTACGCATCCCCAGATTCAGGAAGTTCCTGTAAAGCGACCCTGGGAAGGCACCTTTGCCAGCCAATGGCACCCTAAATGCAGAATATGGCCAGAGCTTGATCGCCAAGTTTGGCTTTGTGCGCACAAAGCGGAAGAAGTTGGTGGTCTTGAAAGTCTTGAAGGTACGGAAGTTCACATTGTTGGCAGCGTATGCCCTTGTAAACGCTGTCGTGCTGAATCCCCTAACACCATAAGGGGATCTCATCCCACGCAATGGAGAATTGGCCACGCGCACAGGAATCCGCACTAGCCGCGGCTTTGGCTGACCAGAGAGACCTTCAAGGATGTCCTCCAGGGCCCGACGTACATCGCGGACGGCGCCACGCGTTACCTGTGCCAAGTTCTTCAACCGATTTGCCATCATGTAGCTTCGATGCATTGCAGCGCGTTAAGCTCTTGGAAAAAGCAGGAATATGAAGATCAATGTTGTGTCTTCTCAGCAAAGGGCTGGATGGAGCTAGTTGGATAAGGACACACTCGCTGGTTGGTCGCCTGGGTGTTTATGTGTACACACATGCCACGGGCGATCAGGAAAAACAACTCATCCGGCCCTTCCCCCCTCTGAAAGCGGATGGATGTTCGGGTGTGAGACTCCGATCTTCGGCCGAGGTCACATGATGAATCTGCGCAGTAGACTCCAGACTTTCCAGACACTGCGTGCTGCTACTTACTACACGTGTCATATTACTTTGTCATCAATGTCATTATCCATCTGCCGTTCTAGCGCTTGTAGTTCCAGTCACTGTTCCCGCCGTTATCCTCTGTCATAAAGAAAGAGTAGAAGTCTTCATTATGTGAACTCTTCTGCTGGTCTTGAGGGCCTTGACCCGCGCTCTTCTTCTTCTTCAGTGCCCCTGAGAAATCGTTTGTAGAATGCGTGAACACTGGTTCAGCTCTTGGAGGAATGGGTCCGAGCCCCTCAAAGCTGTCCTCGATCTTAACTGGGTTTGTAGTGGCACTCATGTTCACCAGTCCAGTGTTCTGCATTGGCCAAGCGTTCTGCGTCCCCTCGATGTTCACGATGTCCGATGGAAGAAGATTGAGAAGCTCACTCATACCACCATTTGCAGAGATATCGTTGAAATCAAAGTCTGGGAGGATCTCAGTATCCGTACGCTTGCCTTCGGAGAACGGCGCATTGAAAGAAGGGAAGTCGGTGTTCCTCTGCACTAGGTCCTCACCGAGGTACTTGCCGCACAAATTGTCAATAACGGTAATGAACTTGTTGGCAAGTGAGTTGCTCTGAGAGAGTGTAGCAAGAGCCTGTTTGGCCATAATTATGTCGTTCTTCCAGTTGACGGCATGCTTGGAAGAAGGTTCAGAGCACAGGCACACCACGGAGATTAACGATGCATGGAAGAGAAAGAAGGTTGCATACCAACTCTTCATCACTGTGATTTCATCATGCTCTATAAAATTAGACACCGAGACGATAGTCTCGTGGGTGACCTCAAGACACACACGTCTGCACATCTTCCCCTCTGGTGATGATGCAAGTTCATAGATATCCGGGTTCTTTACCCCAATGACACGTTGCCACACAAATGCACGAAGAAGAATCAGTTGCAGATTTTTGTATCTCCAGATGAGTCGGTGTCGCGTGAATGATAGCCATTCTGGAACCTTGTCCTCTCCGGGCACCCTGGATGCCTGCTCAGCAACAAGCGTGTTTTCAGAGAAGATCGGTGGGAGAGAGTTGACAAACCTGTTGATTCGGCTATTCAGCTCCAGACATTCATGGGCAGAAGTGGGTGGGTTCGAAATCAGTCTGTTGTAGATTTGTGTAGAAACGATGGTAAACTTAGCCTGCCATATCAGGCCCGAGTATATCGTTGGGAACTCCACAACTTTCATTTCCTTCTTGCCATCAGTGACAACATAGTCGTCGTCATTGACATTAGAAACCTCATTGATATCCATCATTCCTGCATCAGGGAGATTCACAGGGCGCCCAAACGTGATAGCAGCTCCACCGTCAAAGATGTAAAGCCCCCACCAAAGTCTTCTTCTCACTTCAAGTTGTAGTTGCTGCTTTGAGCTCGACCAATTTGAGAACTCCTTGTAGAGACCCAATCCCATTGCCATGCGCACGGCAAGACCAAGGTAGTTCCAACCGGTATTTGGCTTGTTACGCTTCTGAGCGTAGTTACTCAATAAGGTCAACGCCTGTAGCAAAGGTATGCTTCCACTCTCAAAGACATAGGAGGATAAATAAGACTTTGCATTTTGGTAATAGTACAGGTCGAGCTTCGAGGCCTCACCATGTAGGCACCAAGCCCCCAAAGCCAACACCGTATTCAGCAGCAACTGCCAAATCTCATTATTAGGTGTGGGAAGCTCGTCACGGTATTGTGCAAGAAAGGTCTCCTTATGGATGAAGGGATACGCAGTGTGATAGTTGCGGAAGTAGGATTCGATGAACTCGTTAGTCAGGTACTTTGCGCTCAAGGAGAGGGTATAATCGAGGTCAAGTGTCTTTGAGGGACTGCGTTCAGAACCCGAACCCGTAGAGTCATCGACGTCCCTATCGCTCGGCTTCTGAAGTGCTCTCAATATCACAGCACTCGATGCCACTCCAAAATATCCCTTATTACTAGGATCCACACTAAGTGCTGCCATTCCATCATTCAGGGCATCCACGTCTTCTTCATTCCAATCAAACCCGTAGATGGCATCATCAGGGACGTCTTCTTCGGGAACCTCCGGGTAGTCACCATCGTCGGAGTCTGTTGGGTGATGTCTCAGAGGATGCATCATCGGGGACTCAGGCTCTGGCGTTTCACTAGCGGACCCCAAGGGGGTATAGCCCTTGACTACCTGACGGTTCACTAGCTTGTCAACGTCCACCTCGGGGAGCAGCTCATGGATGATGGACTCGAGCTGTGCAACGCGGTGCTCCACCTTGGTGAGATGCACTCTCGTCAACGGAGAGCGCACCACGCGGGGAGAGTACGTACATGCCCAGCTGTGCTGCGTGCACTTCGTGCACTTGGGCAAGTCCTTCGAGCACTTTAGCTTGCGCTTACGGCAAGAGTCACACTGGGGTAGTTAGTAAGGAAATCTGACTGTGTGGGTACACTTGTGCTTATATCTGCCCTTGATGGCACTGCATTACTCCCTGAAAAGCTGAAAAGACCCCTAAATATAGGGGAGGCATCACATAAACACCATGTAGCCGCCCAGAGAAACACCACTCACAGCTTGCTCGATGAAGACAGCCTTCATAACGGCAATATCGGGTTCGTCGTGTCTGTTTTCTTTTGGGCCTTTGTTATATTCCGCATTTTTTCGTCTCCTAAGCAGTTTCTAACTCAGCATCATGGCCGCGATTATTCTCCGCAGTGGAGCGGATGGACCCCATGAACGAGTGTGCCAGAGCATCTACGAGGTGCCTGAGGACTCGGAAGCCAGTAGCATCCAGCAATCAGCCACGTTTCCGCATCAAAGACCAAAAAACCGGTGCTAAGTCGGAGATTCGCACTAAAATCCAGGCTACAGCGAACCGGAATTGAAGTTCGGTCCAATCCGACCGAGGGCCCCTCGGAAGTTACCAATGTTTAATACTCTGATCCCAGTGGCAGCTGCGGTGTGGAATCAAAGACTGGCGCAGATGATCTGGGAGCTCTCAACCCTGGTACTTGCACTTTGTGCCAGCTGCACGCTGCAGGGCCAGTATGTGATGCAGGATATGGGCTTCATGACTGAGAACAGGTTTACCATGGAGAACGGACTGAGGTTAATAGAGAGGGAGAATAATGATCTGAATATTCAATCTGCTGAGACCATAGAGTATGACGTCGCGGTGGAAGTCTCCCTTACACCAGGGCAAACTGCTTTGTACAGGTTCGATTTCTCAACTCTCCCGGATTCTTATATCTCCCTGATCTACTTTTCAGCCAACGTCTTTGGATACCCACGGAACATCTCTCGAAACATGGGGGACGAGGAGCTGCAGGATATATTTGGCATCAACCTATACGTCAACCAGACTGAGATGGCTTCTCCTGAGGTGTTTGAGGAAGGATACCTCTCCGATATCATTTACTACACCAATGGCTACGAACCCTTAAATGGGACGTTATATATAGAGCCATACTTCCGCACGAACAACACACTCTTTGGCTCAACCGATCTTGTGAGATATTCTTTAGCAGTATCCAGGGACTCACCTGTGTTTCAGTGGGATAATATCTCCCTAGCTGGGATTGTGGATACGGACGATGACTCAGTGTTCCTTCAAAGTGTTACGTACAACGTCACAAATAGCACGTTGGATGTGCTTCGGAACAGCACAGATGGTATAAAGCTACAAGTGTTTGATGATGAGACCTTTGACGATGTATCTGGCCTGCTCAGGAGCTTTGGAGCCATCACCACGGCCCAAACGGTGATCAACAGGACAGATGTGGATATCATGAACAGATCCATCAATGGAGCCATCAGGCTCCAGATGTTCGTCAAAGGTCTCGAGGCAGATACAGATTACCATGCCATCATCACATACCAATTGAATGCTACGAGCGTGGTAGGAGCGGCCCTGAACTTCACTACACAAGAGGCTGGTGCTTGTGAGCTTATCTACAACCTCGAATTCTGCAGTGATGTTGCATACTCTGTCCCACAATCGGAAGCTTTCACACAGAATGGAGACAACAGGGACTTAAAGATACTTTACGATGCCTTACCGGCAGCAGTATACAAGAACTTTTCCCTCGCCATGCAGCAAATTGCCTGCGACGCCGACCTCGAGTCGAGATTCTCGCCTATCGCGACCTGTGAGGATTGCGTGGCTTCGTACAAGCGTTGGCTATGCGCAGTGACGATCCCCAGATGCACAACGAACACCTCCTCATATTTCCAGGAAAGAGAAGCCTACAGCATGCGCACCGATGAACTGGCATCACGAATCAATCCACCCAACAGCTATCATGAGGTGTTGCCGTGTATTGACATGTGTCATGCAATGGTACGAGACTGTCCTTCAGACTTCAGCTTTGCATGTCCGGGGAACTCTACGATGGTGATGATGAGTTATAACTATTTCGTGGAGGATCAGGGCTACGATACGTGTAATTACCTGGGTACGATACCCTCCACGGTGGCTGTCGTGGATAGTGCAGGCCCTATCGTGACCATAGACAAGAGGCTGCTGATTTTGTGCGTTTTACCACTGCTCTTACTATAGAAAGAGCCAATTAGCATGATGAACGTATGATAACTTTTCTATATCATTGTATTAACTCTCGTTGGCAACCTCCTCCACCGATGGACATGTGCACATCAGATTCAAGTCACCATACGTGTCGTCCAGTCTAGAAACTGGTGGCCAAAACTTGTTTGACTTCAAGTAAGGCAATGGGTAGGCAGCCTGCTCTCTAGTGTATCCCCTAGTGTCCCAGTCCTGAGACGATACAATGTCGCTCAGCGAGTGTGGTGCATTCTTCAGTACCTGTCCTAGAGACTCACCAGAGATAAGGGCATCAATCTCAGTCTTGATCGAGATCAAGGCGTCACAGAACCTATCAAGCTCTTGCTTGTTCTCCGATTCAGTTGGCTCGATCATCAAAGTTCCTGGTATAGGGAATGCCAGCGTTGGAGCATGGAATCCGTAGTCCTGGAGTCTCTTGGCAACATCAATGGCCTCAAGACCTTTGTTCTTGAACTCTCTCAAATCCAGGATGAACTCGTGACCACAGAATTTTATTCCATCCTGGTCCAAAAATGCAATCTGGTAAAACTGCTTGAGTCTGTTCATCATGTAGTTGGCGTTCAAGATGGCCACAGTGGTGCTAAACGGCAAGCCATCGCCACCAAGGAGCTTGATGTAACTGTATGAGATTGGCAAGATCGAGGCAGATCCATATGGCGCTGAGGACACAGAATCAATCGAAAGGTCACTCTGGCCATCGATCTCCACAACCTCATGCTTTGGCAAGAATGGAACAAGATGCTTAGCAACACAGATTGGTCCAACACCTGGACCACCACCACCGTGTGGGATAGCGAATGTTTTGTGCAAGTTCAAGTGGCAAACATCGGCACCGAGATCACCAGGAGATGTCAAGCCGACCTGTGCATTCATGTTTGCGCCATCGAGGTAGACTTGACCACCGTTTGCATGAACCAAGTCGATAGCGGTCTTCACACCTGGCTCAAAGAGACCATAAGTAGATGGATAAGTGATCATAATGGCTGCGAGATTGTCCTTATGCTGTGAAATCTTCGCCTCAAGGTCAACAAGGTCTAGAGAGCCGTTATCCAGACACTTCACTGGGATGACTTTCAAGTTAGACATCGCAGCCGAGGCAGGATTGGTGCCGTGTGCGGACACTGGGATAAGACAAATGTTACGGTGGTGGTCACCCTTTGCTTCCAAATAAGCCTTAATGACCTTTAGCCCGGTAAACTCACCCTGTGCTCCAGAGTTTGGCTGCAGAGTTGTAGCAGTGAATCCGGTGATGTTGGCGAGATCATTCTCGAGCTCTTTGATCAGCTCGGCGTAACCCAAAGCTTGGTTCTTTGGCACGAATGGATGGATCGCACCAAACTCAGGCCAGGAAAGAGGTATCATCTCAACAGTGCCGTTGAGTTTCATAGTACATGATCCCAAAGCGATCATGGAGTTTGCCAGTGACAAATCTCTGGACTGCAGCAAGTGCAAGTATCTCAGCATCGCAGTCTCGGAGTGATGAAGGTTGAACACCGGGTTGGTCAGGAAGCTGTCCTTTCTAGTAAGCTCCTCCGGGAAATGTGGAAACTCTTGGATGGACTGAGTGGCGAGCTCCTCACCTGTAAAGAGCTCTGTCAAATGCTTCAAATCCAGCTCGGTAACGGTCTCATCCAAGGACAACGAAACAGTAGAGGAATCCACCTTAAACAAGTTGATCTCGTATTTCAGCTCAGCGGTCTTCAAAAACTCATCAGCAGCAACGCCGTTGAGCTTGATAGTCAACGTGTCAAACCATTTTTTGTTGACCACGGTGTGCTTCTTGGAAACCTCTTGAGCAAGCAGAGTAGTAAAGCCATAAACTCTCTTTGCAATGCTCTTCAACTTCTCTGGTCCATGGTAAACGGCGTAGTTAGAAGCCATGTTCGCCAGTAGCGCCTGTGCAGTGCAGATGTTGGAAGTGGCCTTGTCCCTCTTGATGTGCTGTTCTCTAGTCTGGAGAGCCAGTCTCATAGCTGGGTTGCCCAGACGGTCTTTGGAGACACCAACGATTCTGCCCGGAATTTTTCTGTTGAGTGACTTGATGACAGAGAAGAACCCAGCATGTGGACCACCATAGCCTACTGGGACACCAAATCTCTGCGATGAACCCAAAGCAATGTCAGCACCGAAGGATGATGGTGGCTTGAGGAGAGTGAGAGCCAGAAGGTCTGTAGCCACGGCAAAGAGACCCTTTGAGGAGTGCACGATCTCAGCAATTTTGGAGAGATGAGAATAGTCCGTGATTTCACCAGAAGAGGCTGGGTACTGTAATAGAACACCAGAGACATCGGACTTCATCTCCTCCAACTTTGTCAAAGAGTCTGGGGCAGACAGGTCCAACTGGACAATCTCCACATGAAGTGGAAGGGCACGGGTCTTGAGCACAGAAAACGTCTGTGGGTGGATGTCTAAATCGACAACGTACTTAGCCCTCTTCTTTTTCGAGTTGGCAAAGGACAGAGACAAGGCCTCTGCAGCAGCCGTACCTTCATCAAGGAGGGAGGCATTGGCGACTGGGAGTCCTGTGAGGTCAGAAACAACCGTTTGGAAGTTCAGCAATGACTCCAGACGTCCCTGGGAGATCTCTGGCTGGTACGGGGTGTATGATGTGTACCATTCCGGGGACTCCATGATATTTCTTTTGATGACAGGTGGGGTGATGGTGTTGTAGTAGCCCTTTCCGATGAAGGATCTGTAGAGCTTGTTCTTCTTGGCAATCTCCGACAGCTTGTCAAGCATCTGAGACTCAGTGTAACCGCTTGCAGGCTGCACCTCAAGCTTTCTCTGGATGAGAATGTTTTCAGGGACCACGTCCTTGATAAAGTCCTGCATATCAGTATAGCCAAGGGATCCAAGCATTGTGCCCACATCGCGAGTGCTCGGGCCTAAGTGGCGTCTTTGGAAGGTATCCAAAGGTCTGAGCTGCTCCACGGGTGTCTGGCTCGTTGTAGGATCGTAGATCGCGCTCAGTCTGGCGGAGGAGATGTCACTCTTAGCAGAGATGAGGCGCGTTCCAACGATCCGTGCGGCCAGGGGGTGGCGCGTGGATCTAAGCGCAGCTGCAGCAGATCTGAGCATCATATCGAAGCTCTGATGGATTAGTGGAAGATCTGAGCAGCGGAGAAAGGGACAAAGTTTTACTTTTAATTGGGCGGCCAGAGTAAAGCGACTGGAAATTACCACATGCGCATGAGCCGAGTCAACATTCGGAGTCAGTTGCTGATAAAACCGAGTCAGGGCGCTGCCACGTCCGCTGACTCGGATGCGCCCGTACCAAGGCTCATCCATTATATGGACCGTTCGGTGTCCAAACGAGCTACAGCAAAGTTTTAGGGTCGTGTCATTACTCTTGCTTGCTGGAGTGTGTATCAGATGATGGGCGTACAGCCTGGAATCCTTTGCCCGACACCACACCAAACCAGTCACCTTGTGCGCTCCACGAGACATCGTTAATCTCCATCACATCGGCATAGCACCCCTCGGGCAATCCTTGCGCATTACTCAAGCGCGATTCCTTCAGGTCCCAAACAAGGGCCTGGCAGTCATCACCGCCCGATAGGAGTTTGGACTGCGTTGGATGCCATTGTATGGCATTAACACTACCCGAATGTGCCTTGAGTGTTGCTGTGGCATACCCTGGGTATCGCATGTCAATGATCGCAATCGTATCAGACTTGGCCACAAATGTGGCGAGCACGTTTGAGTCCGTGTTTGAGGTTGCCAGTCTCAACAACGGTGCATTCCTTGTTTCACTGCCATCGCTCAGCTTGGTGGAGCCTTCCGCCCCATGAGGTTCATAAACGATAGTGCTGTGCTCCAACGATCGAAGGTCAAATACACGAACAGATCCATCACAGCCCACACTGGCAAACATGTCCGTAGAAGCATTCAAGAAAGAAACGTCAAAGACCTCGGAGTCGTGTGCTATTAGTTGAGTCTTGGGGTACATTGGCCTGTTGATGTCCCAAACTGTGCACGTTGTGTCGATACTACTCGTGATCAGTAGGTTTGGGCTGGATTCATTCCAGTCGACGGATGTCAATGGTGCGTGTGATGATCGAGTTGTATCTTCTTTATGTGCCAATGTCGCCCGTTTCAGCAGTTGATTATCCGGTAGTGCCTCCCATATCGTTAGCACGTTAGTCGTTGCCGCAAGCTGATTCGTTCCCGTCGGATCCCATTTGAGTTTCGTGATTGGGAGATCCACAGTAGCGTCAGCATGTTTCCCTAGGGCCATCCCTTCGCTCGTGGATCCGTTAGCATGCTCGACAAGCTCAGGCGATCCAGCAAGGATCTCAATCTTGTTATACGCATCCTCCTTGTACGATGACACTGCCACGCTGTGAAATCCGCCTTGCGATCTCTGACACCAGGCACTGCAAAACAGCGGGGCATGGGTCTCATAGTATGCTGAGCGCACGGGAAGAGCACTCAGAGGTAAAGCGTTGTAAGTCGTGGGCGTGGTGATGTCATGATACTGGTAATTATATGCTGGTTCTTGTTAGATGTGAGGTGCCAGGAAAGGTAGACAAACACTTACCTGGTTGGAATGAACCCACGGAGAAGGAGCTTCGCTTCTGTTTACTCCAATCCATGCCGTGATACTGTGGAACATAGAGCAATAATGATGGATTGTTATGTGTGCTGATCCGGTTAGAAAAAAGGCACAAGTGTTCCGTGGATCTGTATCAGGACGTAAAGGAGGCTATCTTGCTGATCAACAGGATTGAACGTTCTCGCCTGTGGCTTCCAATGGCTCGACTTTGTAGCCTGTCAGGAGAAGCCCGCGGCCACCAGGAACGGAACGTTGGTGAAACAGTCGCGAAATACAAGGGCTCGTAACATTTGTGATATATTGTGGGCTGGTAGCACAGCTACGAGAGGACTATTGCTCAAAGCGGTGGGGTTGGAGGAGCTGCCAGTGGACAGCGGAAAGGTTGAAGTGTCCGTGGTCCGTGGGAAATTAGGCCCGCTGACTGTCCCCGCTTTCTCACCCCAGCGTGAAGCACACTTCTACATCAGACAGACGATCTTTTATAGGGTGTGCTTTTTTGTGTTACCCATCACCAAAACGTCATCACCAGCACAAACGATGACAGCTCGTAATCGCCTGCTCAAAGAGCTCAAAGCGCTGTCAGAAACGGATCCCGGCGTCACGATTGAACTCACGGACAATGTCCACCTTTTGTATGCCAAAATCACCGTTGACGATAACCCATTGTACAAGAAGGCGGCGTTCAGGGTTCAGATCAGTATTCCAGATGAATATCCCTTCGTTGCACCCGTCTGTGTGTTTGTGAAGAGCAGCTCAACCACGGTACCGGTGCATCCACACATCTACTCCAATGGCCACATTTGCTTGGACCTCCTCGGGCCAGCATGGACGCCCATACACACGATCCGCAGTGTCCTGTTATCCTTACAGAGCTTCCTGGCGTCCAACACACGGCTTGAAAGACCACCAGATGACGAATCCTACTGCAGAGTGGCCCCAAAGAACCCTACCAAGACCAAATTCGTGTATCATGATGATGGTGTTTGATTTGCGTGTCACATCTAATGTTAGCCTAATGGAAATGCAATGAATTTTATCTATATCGGCATTGAGGGCTGCTTCCTTGCTGCTTTCTTCGGTTTGTACTTCCTCTGTGATGACCTCCCGGTCTTCTTCCTACCCTGTGATGGCCTCTTCTGAGATCTCGCCTTACATTGTGACTGCGTGACCGCTGGTGGTTTACCCTGCGATGCCTTCATCACATCAATGATCGCTTGATTCTCCTCCTGTTGTTGGCGATTCCAATATTTGGACTTAAAACCAGTAGCGCTGTCATGCTTCAGCTTGTGTAACAGCTGCTCAAAGTACGGAAACATCTTCTTATGGTCCGCAGTACGGATCCCGGCCAATTGAAGATACTCCCCTTGGTTTTGAGGGAGCTTCATGGCCATGTCCTTCAATGTCTCCGGTGCACACACCGAAGAGCTCATCTTGAACTTCAACCGACTCATCACTTCACCCACTTTGTCTTGTAGTTGTCTGAAGGACTCCATGTATTTTTCACGTTCACGGTCATTGGTGAACTGTTTCACGTTCAGTGTGATGCGGGTAGGCTGAGGTGCAGCCCTTGAAGGCGTAACCACTGGAGCCGTAAGTCCTGATGATGTTCTTTCAAGATGAGTTTTCGCACTGATGATGCGTGGTGTTGAAGTAGGCATCCGATAGTTATCCCAATCTTCATGACCTTGGACATTACCAGTGACTGGATTTCTCTTTGCAACTGGCCGTCCATGCTCTCCTCTGTTTAAATCCCCTCTGGTTGTCGGTGCAACGCGTACACCATTCATGGCAAACCTCATGATAATCTTCTTCCTGCCCCCGATGAGCTCCGATGCTCTAGGTCCCGTCTTGATGTAACTCGTTGAAAACCCAGACTTATTCATCACATTGAATTCTTCCAAGATGTTCTCAGTGATCAAATGGAAGGCAATCCGCTGAAGGTCAACCTTGTCTAAATCCTTCCCTGCTCCGTGCTGTTCCAAGGAGTCATGACCAGCCTGACATACCTTATTGGATCTTGAGCCACGGAACACATCTTGACAATGGATTAACGTGAAGTTATGTCTTTCCACCTGTTTCACCAATTGGGTGAGTTTGAGAGCATAGTCGGTGACATCTCTCTCCTGCATTGTTGACCCACCA
Source organism: Williopsis misumaiensis (assembly GCA_003707745.2). Lineage (NCBI taxonomy): Eukaryota > Fungi > Ascomycota > Saccharomycetes > Phaffomycetales > Wickerhamomycetaceae > Williopsis > Williopsis misumaiensis. The sequence continues at coordinate 34,126 of PPLI02000033.1, forward strand.
CCTTTGCAGTTGTCACAATTTTGTTGACAATCCTTCTTCTCGAACTCCTCATTGAAGTACCGCAAAACCTGCTTACGACGACAATCGGTCATGTTCTCGCAGTACTGAGTGACCTGCCTCAGCTTAGTTGAGTGCTTCTCCTTTCCTGCAGAATCCAATTCGGAATCCTTGTTGATCATATTTTGAATCAAGATTGCGTCACGGATCCCAAAGTACAACGTGCACCAACTGTACTCGCCATCTCTTCCTGCTCTACCAGTCTCTTGATAATACCCTTCCAACGTCCGCGGTAAGGTTAAGTGAATGACGTACCGCACATCTGGCTTGTCAATTCCCATACCAAATGCAATAGTGGCACAAATAACCTTGGTTTGGCCGGATTGCCATCTTTTTTGAATATCCAACCTGGCTTCAGGCTCCATACCAGCGTGATAAAAAGCAGCACTGATACCAGCTTTCGAAAGCTTTTCTGCTGTTTGTTCACATGAGTTCTTAGAATGACAATATATGATACCGGTCTGATTCTGATACTTGGTCTTGATGTTATTTTCAATATCCCTCACAAAGTCCTTAGTTTTGGGGAGCACCTCATAGTATAAGTTGGTTCTGTTGAAACTTTGCTTCAAAAACACCGGATCAGCTAACTTCAAGTTGTGGATAATATCCATTCTCACTTGGTGGTTAGCAGTGGCTGTCAATGCCATAACAGGAATATCTGGATAGTTCTGCTTGAACACTGAAAGAGCTTTGTAATCTGGTCTGAAGTCATGACCCCAACTACTTACACAGTGGGCCTCGTCGATAACGATTCTCGCCAACTTCTTTTCTCTGTACAACTTTGCTATAGCATTCTGTGCCTGCTTGGATGCACTGATCATCTCCGGAGAAAGGTACACCAAGTCAAGCATACCGTTGACGAATAGGTTAAATGTCGTCTTCCTCTCTTCGGGTGAGCCTCTGCTGTTGATCATTCCTGATGGGATGTTCTTGTTCCATAAATGTTCCACTTGATCCTGCATCAATGAAATAAGAGGCGAGACGACAATTGTGGTACCACTTGTCTTACCAGACTTCACAACAGCAGGTAACTGGTAACATAAAGACTTACCACCACCGGTGGGCATCAAGACAAAAGTATCCTTCCCCGAAAGGGTGGCATTAATGGCATCCAACTGATTGGGTCTGAATGATTGCAACTTGAACACCTCTTTAAGCTTCCCATGAACTTCTCTGGACCAAGCGAAATTTTCGCCTGGTAGTGGTCCATCGGCCAGCAACTGATCAAACTCCGGATCACCCATCTGTGTCTCAATCTCCGGTGAGCTAGGAACTCCGCCATAATCCGCTCCAGGCTGTAGCATACGCGGAGGCGGCATGTCAAAGTTGTCAATATCGCTGTCCGAGTTGATCTGGATAAGTTCTTGCGACTGTAAAAGTTCTCTTTCGTCATCAAAGTTGTCCTCGATCTCAATTGGTTCAAAGTCATTGTCATCGTCATATGGTGCATCTTCAGATCTTATGGAGACTTCTGGATGGTCATATCCATTAGCAGTGACGTTCTGAATCTCCTCCAACTCACTAGAGTAATCCACAGGGGCCACTCTGTTGGAGTCTTGGTCAATGTCCTCAGCATCAGAGTCGCTGGAGTTTCTCAAGTCATGTAGCTCAGTTCGTGAAACTCTGCCAATGTTGTAGTTATGATCGTCATCTGAAGGCTCAATCTGCTCAGATGCATCCACGAACTCATCATCTTCTTCGGACTGCCCACCTTCATAGATGACGAAATCGCCTAACTCTTTTCGAATTTCATCTTCATCCTCAGGTTCACTGGTGACAAGCCCATCCATGGTGTGAGCCCCCACACCAAAATCATCATATTCTTCATCTTCTCCGAAGTCTTGACCTTGATAAACCGGATTAGAGTCTTCAATGAGAACATCTTCTTGGATCACGGTCTCCGGTACTTCAAAGACCTGCTCAGGTTCTTGTGGATTGACTGGTGTAGATTTTGTCACCGATATTTCTGTCGACCTTGAGATTGCAGATGTCTCCGGAACTTGAAGTTTACTCTGAGAGAGATCTGAGACTTCTCTTCTGGGAAGCCTTTCGCTGATATCCAGAGATGTACATTGAACAGGCTCCTCATACACATTAGATGGAGTAAGTCCAGTAGGCTTGGCCATGAGTGCAGTGAGTTGAGTTTTCACCCTAGCCTGCGCAGTTTCTATCCTTCCCAACCTCTCTGCAAATTCAACTCTTCTTTTCCGCTTCTCATCCTCAGACAAGGCAGTAGATGATTCAATATCCAATCTTTGAACAAGCAATGAGATCCGTTGTTCGCATACTTGAATATAACTCCTCTGCATCCCAATCATCTGATCTGTTTCACTCCTCTCATCCATCGACATTGGTGGATTTATCGACACTGGGCCTATAGAATTCGTGCTCCGTACCGTAGCAGTGGTCGTATGCGCAAGAACAGTCGTCCTTATGATCGCTGGGTCAGGCCTTGTGCAATCCATGTTACGATCATCCACCTCCGATTCATTATCATCATTAAAGTCATTATCATTGAAATCATTAGCAAAAGCATCCACCTTCTGTCTTTTGGCCACTGTTGAAGCTGGAGCGGTATGTGTACGTCTCTTCAATGCACTGGGGGTATTGGTGACGGGATCATCCTCGAAGGTCAAATCTATCACTGCCGATGGGACTGGTGCTGGGATTATTGGTGTCCGGAATGCAGGTTCTGGGGACAGATCCACGTTACTGGCAGAGGACCTTATCGCGGAGTTCTCCTTCCTGGCGACACGTAGCCCTGTCCTCGTAGGTTTCGCCGCTGAGTTAAGCAACATGCTCAGATCTGGTTGAGACTGTTCTGTGTCTCGTACTTGCAGCGTAGCCCGCGTGGTTGCAAGCCCGTTGAGTCCTTCTGCGACTTGAATCGTGATGTCCATCAAGGCATTCCTCGTAGCGACATTGGCTCCGGAGTCCTGGAGCCAGGTCTTCTGTGCCTTCAAGTTGTTTCTCATCGCGTGGCAAGAGCCTGTGACTTGCTTGTAATAGGAGGGAGTTTGCGATCGATTCTAGGGACACGTGGTGAGTGAAAGAGCGGTACAAGGCCTCCCTGGTAGCAGCGCCCGAGTGTACAAGCCGCCGTGTCTGGGGATCAGGAACAGATTGTTTACATCGGAAGAGGCTACAACCCAAAGCGATAATACCAGTGCCCGTAACCAATTTAGTCATTTTAATTAGTGCTTGGATTTACACATGGTATGGGTAATCCTGAGACGCGTCACTATCGCGTTTTCGCGTTTGAGCTTGCGTGAGTGGCAGTGGAAGAGTTGTGTGACTTGTCGGCAATTGCTTTCGTCAATTGATCGTGGTTATCCTGCTAATATGACAGAACGCACACAGGAGAACCTTCCATGGTATGCTTCTTCATAAAACTTTGGCCTCATGCCTCAGCGCTAACACACAACAGGGTGGAAAAATACCGTCCAAACACACTTGACGACGTCTATGGCCAACCTGAGATCGTTGATACTGTGCGCCGCTTCGTCCACGATGGCCGACTACCTCATCTTCTCTTCTATGGCCCACCGGGGACAGGAAAGACCTCTACGATCATCGCACTTGCAAGGGAGATATATGGTCCAAATTACAAGAACATGGTGCTTGAACTAAACGCATCAGATGATCGAGGCATCGATGTTGTGCGAAATCAGATCAAGGACTTTGCCAGTACTATGCAGATTTTCAGCAAGGGTTTCAAGCTGATCATTTTGGATGAAGCCGATGCCATGACCAATGTCGCACAGAACGCCCTGAGACGGATAATTGAAAAGTACACTAAGAACACAAGATTCTGTATCCTTGCAAACTATGCTCACAAGTTGAATCCGGCACTCTTATCGCGTTGTACGAGGTTTAGGTTCTCCCCGCTGAGTGAGGATAGCATCAAAGACAACATCCAAAAGGTTATCATCAAGGAAGGATTAAACATTGGCAGCGATGGACAGTCTGCTCTGTTGACCTTGTCAAAAGGTGACATGAGAAAAGCGTTGAACGTGCTACAAGCATGTAAGGCTGCCACTGATGGTGAGATCTCTGAAGAGATGATCTATGAAAGTGTCGGTGCGCCACATCCAAAGGACATTGAGACGATTCTGGACTCAATATTGAGAGATGATTGGAGTACTGCTGTGTCCACACTGAACAAAATCAAACAGTCCAAGGGTCTTGCCTTGATCGACCTACTTCAAGGCTTTGCAGAAATTCTGGACCGGTTTGAGCTGAAGAGTAATACGAGAGCAGCCATTTTGAAAGGATTGGGAGAGATTGAGTACGCCATTTCGAAGGGTGGGAACGAAAAGATCCAAAGCAGTGCTAGCATTGGTGTGATCAAGCAGAGTCTGGAGTTGGAAGGTTGAGAATGACGCAATGTGCAATGATGATAGGGAGATCATTTGATAATTACCTGTTGTAGTGCATCTGTTAGTAGACTGTACTTCCAGGCTATCAAACTGCTGATTTCAAATTTGGTATTTGGCTAATAAGAGATATACAGCACTCCATTTCCTGGGAAATATATCATTAATTACAACATTCTCATCGGATAATCAAATAAAGCAATTCAGAATCCTCTATGAACCTATAGAGCTATATTCTACCTAACACCCACTCATTAGAGCTCCCAATTTCAGTCGATCCGGTCTTAAAACTCCGATGGCTTCTTCCACAGGCCCAATTTGATCCCCAGATGAAAACCTTCTCCCAGATAACGTCACAAGGACTACTGCAATATGATCAAATACATCCATGCTGACCTTCTTCGCGTCTCGAAACCTTCCATCATTGCACACGCATGCAACACCCGAGGGTCATGGGGTGGTGGATTTGCATATCACCTCGCACAGCGATTCCCCAAGGCTGAGGAGCAATACACCACACATTGTCAGACTCATGAGAATCTCTTGGGAACAACGCTGCTGATCTTTACGGACCGCGAAGAACCGGGGAATGAGTTGTTGAATGGTCAAGCACATGTGATAGCGTGTTTGTTTACAAGTCGGGCAGGTGGGGCTGGAGCGGATGAACCTGAGGAGATCTTGCAACACACTGCGAAGGCCCTTGATGATTTAAAACAGCAATTAGAGGAACTCATGGCAATTTGTCCTGTATCGATGCCCAGGATCAATAGTGGGATCTTCCGTGTTCCATGGGAAAGCACTGAAGAAGTGTTGAAAGCTAGTGCACTCGACTATGAAGTTTACGTCCTCTAGTGTATTCTCCAAAGTCATCAAATCATTAGGTTTTATACAATAACATCATGTCTGAACGTATCCTTTGTAGGAGTCCAACACATCTTTATCAGCCACAAATGTGAATCCTTCAAACAGTTTTTGATCAACAAAGCCTGCTGCATGAGTCCTCGTGGAAAGGGCATAGTTGATCTGTTCTTCATCTTCTCGTATCTCCTCTGGAGGACAAATGTCTGGCACCACAGGCGGATCCATTTGACGGAGCCTTTCCCAATTAATTCTTCTGAAGAACCGATGATTCATAAACTTGTCAAAGTCTGCATCAACGTCGAATCTCTTATCTGGGTTCCGTTGGAGCAATCTCTTGAGCAAGTCACCAGCGTCTTGTGATAACCATTGTGGAACGACGACACCTCTTTTCCGTAGGATTCTCAAGATAGATGCTCGATTGTTCCCTCTGAAGGGGACTTGACCCACCATCAAGTCATAGAGCATCACGCCAAAACTCCACCAATCAGCCTTGTAGGAATATTCATGGCCCTTGAGAACCTCTGGCGCACAATATTCAGGGGTTCCAAGTACTGAGTGGCATTTCTCCTCCTGCGAGGAGAGCCCAAAGTCGGTGAGCACAATGTGTCCTTGGGCATCGAGCATGCAATTCTCTGGCTTGAGGTCCCTATATACGACGCCGAGGGAATGTAAATGCCTCAAAGACTGTGCAATCTCTGCCATGTATTGAGCGGCATCGTACTCATTGAATCGGCCATGGTCCTCCAAGTGGAGAAAGAGCTCACCACCGGGGATGAATTCCAAGATGAGATGAATGTCCTCATCGTCATGAAATGCGTAGAACAACTTCACAATCCCTGGATGACTGATCGAGGAGAGGATATCCCTCTCGTTACGATGGTTCTTCAATTGGACCCTATCCACTGCAATACGTGCCTTTCTTACCGTTTTCTTTGCATAATACCGACCCGTATGTTTATCCTTCACCAATCTGACACAACCATAACTGCCCACACCGAGGATCATAAGCTCTTCAAAATCAACCAGCCAGCGTTGTGCTGGGTCTGAGGCATAGTCCGTGATCAGGAGCTCTTCAGCATGTTTTTGAAGGCCCGAGAAGGAGACACGTGAGCGGACTGAGCTTCGTCTGCGTACAAGAGAAGTGGAGGTGGCCTGTGTGTGCAGGGCGTTGAGCGAGTTGAGAATGGAGACCGTGTCCTCATCGTCTGATTCGAGGACGGACATGGCGCCTTTATAGAGGTTGGGAGAGGTGCGTTTCTAAGTGCAAAGTTTTCTCTTGGTTCTAATCTCTTGTTGAGAGCATTTTGATGTAGAGATGATGCGTAGATTTCATGGATGAGATATTTGGAGAGCTTTTCTTTGATCAAGAGATTACTTGTTCGTTAAGGACTTGACCTCTCCTATGGGTCTATGGGGGCTATATACCAGGTGTTGTGGATGCGTAGGGCTCCAGCTCAAAACTCATCTTAGTAGGATCATGGAGGCCTTACGGGAAGCTATTGTTCATCGGGACTTATTGATAGAGGCAATAGAACGACCGCAGATCATATCACTTGCTACAGTTCAGTGTTCACTGGCCAAGCCCCTGCGGCTAGTGAAAGTTTTCAGATCCGCAATGCAGCCAGCATTCCTTGCTCCGGGTTTTGGGCAGCTGGTAACAACTCTGTCTTAACAACTCACCGGGCTACTGATACCATTAATCCACCTCCGACAGACAGACAGTAACACACCACCCAACCACCCAACCACCCACCATCCCAGCCATCCCAGCCATCCCAGCCATCCCAGCCATCCCAGCCATCCCAGCCATCCCAGCCATCCCAGCCATCCCAGCCATCCCAGCCATCCCGGCCATCCCACAACTGCCAGCTCCACCCTGCAAATTCCCACATTCCCGCCGCAGGACATCAACGGGAAATTAATCCCCTGCCCGCTGCAGCAGCTCCGCCAAAACTTTCACTGCAGACCGAAACAAAAATCATCCCCCCGTACAGAGCTCACACGCCATGGCATACACGCCCCACCGCCTGTGGGTGCTTCAGGTCGTCACCATCGTCTCGTGCTCGACGTCGATCGTGTTCTGCCTCGTTGCCATCTATGCGTTCCTAGCCATCCATCCGAGGAGGCGACTCTTCAGACACCAACTCATCGTCCTCCTCATCTTCACAGACCTGGTGAAGGCCATCTTTATCCTGCTCTATCCGGCACTCATCCTATCAGGGCACACCATCTCGCCGCAGGGAGAGAACGGTCTTGGCTGGCTCACCGCTTTCAGTATCGAGGCTGGCGATCTTGCAATCCTCAGCTTTGCCATACACACGTTGCTCACGATATTCAACCCTCACCGCGCAGGTGGACTGCTATTCCTTCGGTCATACGTCCTCTGTTCTTGTCTGCTCATCCCAGTGCTGCTGGCATCACTGGCTTTTGTGAATGGCGTGGGGTATACTTCCTTTGATGTGTACTGCTATCTACCGGTCCGTCCCCTATGGTACCGTTTCGTACTCTCTTGGGGGCCTCGGTACGCCATAATGCTCGCGATCCTGGTGATTTACTGCACGATATACTTCTATGTCAGCAACGAGCTCCGACATATGGAACGTCAAAGCATGGGACTCGGAGAGGAGAAGAGGAATTTCGCGTGGACCATGGATAAGATCATGTTGTTCATCAAGACGGGGAACACCGAAGAGAGGGAGCAGCCACAAGATATCATAGCTGAACTGACCAGTCATACAAACCAAAGACTCGCTGCAAGATACAGAACCATTGCCAAGCAGATGAAGATTGTGTTCCTATACCCTATAGCCTACTTCCTCCTATGGATCTTCCCCATGGTGCAAAACTCCATAAGAATAGAGCAAGTGCCATTGAACTACCCTGTCGCTTGTATCGTTTCATTCACGCAAGCGTTCAACGGCGTTGTCGATACATTGGTGTTCTTATACAGGGAAAAACCATGGAGGTTGACGGTCTCAAATACACCAGTGGTGCCAGACCTTGGGCTGTCGCAGTGGAGGAAGAGCCTGCAATGGGCACCATTGTTCCACATCCCACGGCAGCATCTTGTCGAACCGCAGGTGATTAGCCTTAAGCTTGAGCCAGAGGAATTCGCAAGCGATAGCCATGGCGTGGATTACACCAAAAGAGCACCCAGCACAGAGGAGGAGGAGGAGAAGGAGGATGATGACGATATGGATTTCGTCGCGTTTCTCAAGAGGGGCCCAGTGTGATGCGTACGTTGATGCTTTTGATATAGTTCGTTAGATTTCGTTTCATTAGTATAGTGTATTTGTGTAACGTCAGTCCAAGTCCATGGCATCACCGTCAACCCCATCATATTCATCCCATGGGTGGCTCATACTCGTGCCTCCTGGAGTGCGCCCCGCATCTGTCATCCTCTCGCTCCGACTGTATTGGGTTTGACCATCGTATTCATCATCCATCATCTCGTCATCAACCATCATTCCTTCATTGTCCACCCACAACATCCATCTTTGGTAGACCAGTCTGCGTTGATCCACCCATTGCACCATAGTCCAACGGTGACTCTTCCCCCTCAGCGCATCGACTCTTCTTGCCATTTGGTCCTTGGTCAGCGGAACGAGCGACAGGTCTGGAATCACAAGCCTATCAGCTTCTAAGCCTTCCCAGTCAGTGATATGCCGCGACGACTCCAACACATCGCGGTCATCCTGGTTCAAAAGGAGAAACTCGTCGATGTCTGGAATGTACTCCGTATGCGGTGTAGATAATGGTCTATGAAGCTCTTGAGGCGTGGGTTGTGCGGATTGGAGAAGCACGAGATGGTCAAAGTCCTGCAGGACGCGTTGACGTTTGATGTTGAACTGCCGGATGTCATCTATCGTCGGCGAATAGGACCGTTTGTGCATGCCCTGCGTGGAGTCGTGGATCTATTTCTTATCATGAAACAAAAACATCAACCACCACCGAAGGACAAACGTTCCAGAATGTTCCACACACCACCGACGAAGCCAGAGCTAGCAGACCCCATCACCACATACTCAGACCCTTTGTCCCACTCCGCACCAGCACCAGCACCGCAGGCAGCTCCCCCGACCTCACTTCCTCACGAACTCCAATCGCATGTCTCAGCCTTCGCCAATGAGCTCCAACAGCCCAAGTACGCCAGACCAGTCACGGGCCAACAGCTCAGCAACACTTTCCAATCCTTCTACACGGACTTCAAAGAGCAGTGCGATGTCTATGTCAAGGGGACGGTGAACAGGGAACGGACCAAAGTGGAGTTGCTCACACCACAGGAGATCACAGAGCGCAAGGCTTTGCAGGCGGCGATGGATGCGAAGATCCGGTGCTATGTCCAGATGGGAGAAGATGAGTTGTGTCAATCGCTCTATGACAAACTGTTCAACAAGTTCTCGGAGGATGTGGAGACGAATGAATACATCAAGAGTAAGCTGAGGCTGCTGAAACGAGTCCGTGGGATGGATTATTGCAAGTTCCTTGATGTGAATGTCAAGCTTACACCGGAGCTAGACGAACTCGCTGCTGAATTCCACAAGCTGGGGTCGCAAAAGGCACCAAGGGAAAAGCTTGAGTTACTCATCGCCGTGCATACATCCATAAACACTATACTGCTTGAACAACTGAACAGGGTTGATGGGGATCATTTGCTTCCGATCATCATCTATCTGATCCTCGTGGGCGATGAGAGTGATCTTTACTTGGACTTTATGTACATCAAGCGTTTCAGAAGCCATGATCTGCTTGTGGAAGATTCACTCTATTGTTTGACAAACCTCGAGGCTGCATTGATGTACATCCAAACTTTGGAACTCTCTGATGAACACGACCTCACAGATCTCACGGCGGAGGAGAGGACACTATTACAGACAGCGCATGACATGACGATCCTTGAGAATAAGTCTGCTGAAGGGTTCAAATCTGCCCTGGACACGGGTATAAAATCAATGATGAGCCGGTTTTCTCCAGCACCGGAGGATGAATCATTCAACCCCTTGAATCGTATTGGTGGGCTCATGCGATGGAGGCCTGACAAGACCCCAAACACAGCATCCACAACGTCGACCATCACAGGAAGGGTTCGGTCTCGAACCAATTCCTTGCAACAACGGATGAGGTCACAATTGAGCCTTGATGAACCGGTGAAGGAGTACAAATTCAAAGGTAAGCAGTTTGAAGATCTCACGGTGGCGCAATTGAGGGAGATGTTCCATGATTACCAGCTACTCATCTCCAAACAGTGATAAGTCTACCTATCTATATATATAGTAGACTATACATCTTGCATCATACATCACCGTTGTTAATTACAAAATTATTACTGTTCATTGTTCAACGTTCTCATTCGTCATCGATCACCATCTTTAGCTTATGGCTCAACGCGTATTGAACACTTTCATCACTGGTAACTTCATCAACAGATTCATCACCCTCCTTGATAAATATCTTGAACGGTTTGGCTGGTTCATCGTCGTAGATCCTCGTACTAACTTTCTCGCGTAACTGTTGTAAACTTGTTGATCCTGCAAGAAGAAGCGCAAAGATGTCATCCCTGTAATAAAACTTCAACTTTACAGGTTTCCCCTCAGAGGCGTTCAATGTCTTGACAGATTCATCCTTCACAATGGTGCGCTCTTGATCGTACTGCCCATCAACGACTTGGTCCAAATCGTGCTTGAAGTCAAACAGTTTTTTCACGTAATTCGAATGTGATACATAGACAGGCAGCGATGCAAGCTCTTTGACATACTCATTCAGATCAATCTGTCTCTTCTGGGTGATCTTATCCGTAACATAGGTTAACGGGCCAGGGATGAATGGCAAGATCCGCTTATGCCCTTGTGATGACCTTCCAGCTTCATTAGGAAACAGTTCCAAGAGTCTGATCTGGAAGTCATAAAAGTCTTCATAATAGCGACATAGCGATCTGGTCTGCCCATCGCTCAGCAGGACATTTACATGGAACCAGTAACGGCCATTATCCACATGGAACGAGTCGACGGAAACATCCACAACATATGGTGTTGAATCATCAACATGCACCTCACTCTCCAATAGCATGGTTTGGGAACGTGATGGATGTGACTTCCTTGAGATTCTTGAATATCGCGCCTCGCCCGAGGAGTACCGCTGCCCTACTGGTGACACGACAATGTTCTCCTCCACATTACCCAATGGGATTGAAGATGCCTTGTATTTTGCATTCTTGTTTTTCCAATCGTCAACGGTGGGCAAGTTTGCACCGGTAATGTCCTCGACAACGTCGTTACCTGTGGAGTTTCCTGTCAATACATCAATCACGGAAACAAAGCTCACAGGGACGAGTCCAGGACCACCAAGCCTGTCGATGGGCTTAGCAATAAACCATTCGTAGCTGTGATGCGCACATAGGATGATATTCTCACCAGCATGCACGTCTAGTTCATCACTTCTCTCAGCTTTGAAATCATAGAGCACGATAGCATAGAGCGTTGTGGAGCTCGAGTTCTTTGATGACACTGACGTAGGCATGGAGTCCGTGGATAACTTCTTTGACGATGGTGACTGTCTAGCGGGCGAGGAGCCACTTTTCATCGATGGTCTCGTCTTGCCAAACGCTTCGAAATACGGCACTGGCACCATGCCTCTGAGGTTCTTTGATGGATTGCAAGCCTCGTACCACTCTGGATCGTCTTCGTTGCCAATTACATGGAAGAAATCACCCTTTTGGAACTCTAGTTCTCCTGGACCCTGTGGCTTGTAGTCATAGAGGGCCTTGATGACTTTTTTTGGTGATTGAAGCAAGTTATTGTTTGTGATCTTGAGGTCGCTGACGGAGGAGATTGAAGACATCTTCTCGCTCATCGGCGATGAGATCGACGAATGAGTCGACTTTGACTTGTCTCTGAGCGACTTTCTCAATCCCTAGAGGTTTTGTGTTAGTTGTCTCATCACAGGCACGCGGAATGACAACCGTGAGGAACAGCTCATTTTGGCGCTGAACAGCAGGGAAAAGTCACGGATAAGTTTCCCCAGACAGGACTGCTTGTACAAGAACTCACTTTAATCATTGAAACAGCGCAGACGGGGTGAATCTAACGTGCAGAAGACCTTGTGCAATTCCGGTTTCATGTGTACATTTTTGGGGATTTTCACACAGACGGAACCAGGGCAGCGTGCCCAGATTTACTCTGGGTCTCTGGGACCCTGGGCAGCTGGGGGGTAGATGTCACGGGGAGTTCCAGCGTAAGTGTGAGAACTACACGGATCCACGGGCTGAAGTGCAGGCAGCTCAGCTTAGCATACAACGCAGGAACGTTTGACTGGTCACACGCTATAGTCGATTGTACTTAGGGGGCCGATCTAGCAAGCGGACTAGCAGAAACACACTGAGCACTCCAAGAGAGTAGAGAGTAGAGAGTAGAGAATAGAGAATAGAGAATAGAGACAACTCACTGGCCCTGTGTAACAAACTTCACCCACGGGATGAAGGCACGCTGGACCAATGTAAATCTCATGAGGTTGTTGAAGATGATGAACTCGAACAGTCTAAACAGGCCAAATCTCAGGTTCAGGCGCAAGTTCGCATATGAGAAGTACGGAATGTCACCATAGGCAGTCAGCTCTCCAGCGCGCAGCTTGTTGATGGCCTCTTTGGCTTCCTCGGGCTTGTCTGTGATCAAACCACTGCACTGTTGGTGGAACGCAAGGGCAAAGTCCTCGCTAGTATTCAGGGTCCAAAGGTAAAGCCCCACCTCATTGGGGTCCATGACCTCTTCGCGTAGAGGCTTGAACTCTGGGGCCATTGTTGCGAGCGAAATGAGCGAGATCGCTCTCAGTTGGAAGCCCTTGGGTAATGTCAACGAATATTTCAAGAATGCCTTGGCAATGGTAGGGGAGAATGTGATGTTGATGATCTCAAAGCCGTACAAAATCCCCGATATGACTCCATACTGGTAGAAGTTCAACCTCCACAGTCCATAGATGATCTTTGGCTTCCAAAACTCCACATCGTCCTTCACATCTAGCATGGCTCTGAAGATCTTTGGCAGCACCGCCACGGAATTGTTAGCCTTGATGTCCAGCATCAGCCTGATGCCATCCTGTTGAACAAACCACTCGAGTAACTGGGTAAGCGTGAGCATCTTCTGGGCCGAATCCTGTATATTGGTAAGTTCTTTGAGTTCAGATACTGTCGACGCTGCAATGACCAGTTTCTTGTCATAGTTTCTCTCAGTATGCGGGTCCTATATGTGTCAGTACGGTCATTGGCCAACGCACTTACTGCCTCGTACATACGTGGTTGATCATAACGGCGCCATCGTGGGTAAGTTGCACATCTTAACTTGTTAGCGTCCCGCCATGGAAGGTGTGGAAACCACTGACTCACCAGTCTCTAGGCATTTCACGCCGGCCTTCACGGCCCCTTCAAACGCAGCCATCGTATTCTCTGCATACCTGGACTTGTAACTGTTCCGAGTTAGCATCTGGGCCTCTCGGGGGAGAATCAACAGGTCTATGTATACACTCACCCTCTATGAGCCACAATGACCGGGTTATAGCTCATGCTTCCTGGTTGCGGCGTTGGGGTCAATGGGTCGCGTGTGGTGGATAGTGTGAGTTGGATGGGTGTGGCAAATTGTTCGGTCCGATCCCACCCTCTCCCCCGGTGTTCCCGTCCGTGGCGGATGGGAGATCGCAGGCTCAATCAGGGGGGTTTATGCTATGCACAGGCAGCCCACGCACGTTTTTGGCGGGAGAGCTGCGCTATCAATTCTGCATCGGGAACCTCTTGGCGCAATTGGCAGCGACCGGCAAGACAAACCGACCAATTGTCGTTCTTTCTGGCGCCTTCTGGCGCTTTCCGCCCACTTTGGGAAACCGGCGCGGAATATTGTTTTCTTTTCCCAAAACCCAGCTCGGGGCCCTGTCATATTCGACTCATCGAGGCTGCTGCAGAAACTTTTCAGCGTGCTCACAGCTTCATAGCCACCCTTGCACAGTCACGACGATATGCTCGAAACAATACTGGGCACCGGCCACTTTGCACATGTCGTGATAGACAACAGGGCCATCAGTGGCATCACAGGGTGAGTTTCTCGGCCCAGGAAACACAGGCAAGGTTGCAATGTACTAACGCTATCAGCTCCATCTCCATCTCATTCTGGCTTATCGTGTTCATGCCGCAGATTTATGAAAACGTATGTCATCCTTTGCAAAGCTTGCCATTCATACTAACGGACCACAGTGGGCAAGAAAGAGCTCGGAGGGACTCTCACTTCTATTCGTCGTTCTCTGGCTCGCTGGTGATGTATTCAATGTCCTCGGGGCTGTGATGCAGCATGTGCTACCGACAATGATTATTCTTGCAATTTACTACACCGTTGCAGACCTCATCTTGCTGGGCCAAATCTTCCAGTATGGTGATGGAACACAGGTAGACCCCGTGCACTTGTCACCGGCAAACCCATTGGCGGAGAATATCTTTGATGAATCCGACTCCGTCTACACATCACTGTCATCTGACGCTGAGATTCAGAGACGCAAGGAGGTTGCCAACTCAACGCGCTCCAACCTCGCACAGACGGCGTTGATCGCATTTGTTATCCTCTCTGGTGTCGTTGGATGGTACTTCACCTATAATCCAACTGACCAACCTTCGGAGCCAGACTTGACTTTTGATCCGACGGCACAGTTCTTCGGTTGGCTATCTGCAGTGCTATACTTGGGCTCACGTATGCCACAGATTCTGTTGAACTACAAGAGAAAGTCGTGTGAGGGGATTTCCTTCCTATTTTTCCTATGTGCCTGCCTAGGAAACCTTACCTATGTCATTTCCATCCTGTCCATAAGTGTGGATCCGTATTACTTGCTTGTGCAGTCTAGTTGGCTTGCCGGATCCATCGGAACGCTTTCGATGGACTTTGTGATCTTCTTGCAGTTCTTCCTGTACAACTCAGAGGACGATGGCTCAGATTTCGACGAGATTGTCGAGTAATTGCATGATAAACAATAAGTACGTCTAGCTGTAGCAGAACCCAGCCGTTTATCCAAACTATTCGCCACAGTCATTTCAGGGCTATTCCAAACTCGAGTACCGCCATTCCGCACATCCCGCGGCCCAGGATTTCTTAGCGAAACGCGTCAAAAACGCGAAAGCACCGCGTTCTTCTCTCTCTGATACCAAACACCAACAATGAGCAGCACAAGACCCGAGCTCAAGTTTGCCGACACGTCAGACGAGCGGTCATTCTATCGCAAGTTTCAAAATCTTCCTACGCGGCCCGCAAAGACGCTGCGACTTGTGGATAAAGGCGACTACTATTCTGTCTTTGCCGATGATGCCAGGCTGGTTGCCGAGTTGGTTTATAGAACCACTTCAGTGATCAAGGAGACACAGGGGATCGAGTATGTCACAGTGTCATCTGCTGTTCTTGCCAACCTGCTTCAGCAGTGTCTGTTTGAAAAGGGCTACAAGGTAGAGATCTATGACAAAACATGGGAGTTGATCAAGTTTGCCTCACCGGGGAACATTGAGAGTATCGAGGACCTGCTGAACAGTTCTGAAATTGAGAGTGCCCTGGTTGTGGTGGCGCTTAAGGTTGTTGACAAGAGCGAGGGCAAGAATATTGGGTTTTGCTTAGTTGATACGAATTCAAAGGAGATTAGTGTCTCCGAGTTCCTTGACAATGAACTCTACTCCAACTTGGAATCGCTGTTGATTCAAATTGATGCCAAGGAGGTTATTATTCAGTCTCCAACATCAAATGAAGACCCTGACCACCTCAAACTTGTGGGCGTCATTGACAGATGTGGTGCAGCCATTACGGAGTTGAAGGCTAGTGATTTCAACAACAAGGATGCCGAGCAGGATCTCACAAGACTACTTGGGGATGACCTTGCATTGGCTGTGGGAGAAGTGGCCAAGAGTACAGTGGGGCTTGGTGCAGCCTCTGCCATCATCGAGTACTTGGGGCTCGTCACCGATGATTCGAACTTTGGTGGATTCAAGTTAAAAACTCACATTCTGACACAGTTCATGAAACTGGATTCCTCAGCTGTCAAGGCCCTGAACCTCTTTTCGAACAAGGCCAACAACACTGGGAAGAATTCGAGTATCTTTGACTTGCTGAATCATTGCAAGAGTGTTGGTGGTGTCAGATTGCTTCATCAATGGATCAAACAGCCTCTAGTTGATGTAAGAGAGATCAGTGCTCGCCATCAACTGGTGCAATTGCTGATCGAGGACACAGAAATGAGAACAATCCTTCAGACAGAGCTCCTTCCCTCAATTCCAGACGTCAGAAGGCTCAACAAGAAGCTAGCAAAGTCTAAGAATGCCAACTTGGAGGACGTTGTACGTATTTACCAATTCTTGGTTAAAGTGCCTGACATTCTTGATGTCTTGGAAGGGAAGCTCACTGAGATCGATGACCCAGAGCTGAGGTTATTGGTAGAGAGAACATGGATTTCATCCATCAAGGAGTCTTTTACTCCTCTACTGAAACTCCAAGAGATGGTTGAAACCACCGTTGATCTTGAGAGTCTTGACCGTCATGAGTTCGTCATCAAGCCAGACTACGATGAGCAGCTCCTGGAGTATAGACAAAAACTCGACTCCATCGAGGATCAAATCAGATCCATCCATCAAGAAGTTGCGGCAGATCTTGGTCTCGACCCGGAGAAGAAGCTGAAACTTGAACTGCACCAGAACCATGGATGGTGCATGCGTCTCACACGCACAGAGGAGCGGTCAATAAGAGGAAAACCACAGTTCATCGAGTTACAAACCGTCAAGGCTGGTGTATTCTTCACTACGAGCACGATGAGGGAGATCAGTGCAGAGAGCATTGATATTCAACGAAAATATGCTCGTCAACAATCGTCTCTTGTCAAAGAGATTGTCTCCATCACCGCAACATATTCACCGGTGTTGGAGAGACTGGCATTGGTGTTGGCACATCTCGATGTGATTGTTTCATTCGCACATGTCTCTGCATATGCACCGGTGGCATACGTTCGGCCAAAGATGCATGCCCTTAATTCGGACTCGGGCCGAACGGTCCTGAAAGGGGCCAGACATCCGTGTGTAGAGATGCAAGATGAGGTTGCGTTTATTGCCAATGACGTGGAATTGATCAAGGGCGAGAGTGAATTCTTGATTATCACAGGTCCTAATATGGGTGGTAAATCGACATACATCCGTCAGTTGGGTGTCATTGCACTTATGGCTCAGATTGGCTGCTTTGTTCCAGCTACAGAGGCAGAACTATGTGTCTTTGATGCGATTTTGGCTAGAGTGGGCGCTGGTGATTCGCAACTGAAAGGTGTGTCAACGTTCATGGTGGAGATGCTTGAGACTGCATCGATTCTTCAAACGGCAACATGTAACTCCTTGATCATCATCGATGAGCTTGGTAGAGGTACAAGTACATACGACGGGTTTGGCCTTGCGTGGGCGATCTCAGAGTACATTGCACAGAAGTTGCGCTGTTTCACACTCTTTGCTACACATTTCCACGAGTTGACCAAATTATCCGGACAGATCGCCACCGTGAAGAACCTTCACGTTGTGGCTCATGTTGACGAGAAGTCTAACACGTCACAGGACATTACGCTGTTGTATAAAGTTGAGCCGGGGATTTCAGACCAGTCGTTTGGTATCCATGTTGCCGAAGTGGTCAAATTCCCACACAAGATTGTTTCCATGGCCAAACGGAAGGCATCGGAATTGGAGGGACTCGACCAAAACAACGATGATCCATACGTGAGCGACAAGCGAACAAAATGCACACAGGAAGAAATCACACAGGGCTCGGAGTTGTTGAAGAAGATCTTGAAGCAGTGGAGAGCGTCCGTGGACATGGAGGTGATGTCAAGCGATGAGGCAGTCGACAAGTTGAAAGAACTCGTGGAGGAGCACAAGGTGACTGTTGAAGGAAGCAAATTCCTACAAGAGGTTTTGCGTTTATAACAAGGTTGAATGGAAAAAAGACTTTATATCATCATGACTTGTTATCCCATTGCTCGACAACGTGCTTAATCAGTGTATGAGCTATAGCGTTTGACGGGGGTAGGAACCAGTCACCTTGCTCGCCGTCAAGAGTCCGCTTTATCTCCTCCGTGGGGACCCACTTGGCATCCACAAGCTCTGGATCGTGGCCCAGGTCGATCACCTCATTGACCCCATTGGGCTCCACAAACACTATGCACCCAATCATCAGATTCGCAGGGTATGGCCAAGGCTGTGATTTTAGAATCTCTACTTGTTGGCCCTTGACCCCAGTCTCCTCCCACACTTCTCTGAGCGAGGCCACCTCGATCGTCTCCGAGGGCTCCATGAAGCCAGCTATGCAACTGTACATCTTCCCTGGGAACCGTTTCCCG
This sequence comes from Williopsis misumaiensis, assembly GCA_003707745.2. Lineage (NCBI taxonomy): Eukaryota > Fungi > Ascomycota > Saccharomycetes > Phaffomycetales > Wickerhamomycetaceae > Williopsis > Williopsis misumaiensis. The sequence continues at coordinate 52,791 of PPLI02000033.1, forward strand.
CGACCCACAAGCACCTGGCTGTAGTCCTTGGTTGTCACTGCTGTGATGACCACACAGTCTGTTCTTGGGAAGCAGGAGTTAGAGACACTCGCGCTCTTGACGGGACATCTTTGCGTCTCCTGGGAGGAGCATACGAGCTTCGTTCCGGCCTGGATGGCAAGCATCTTTGAGCCACAGCCTGAGCAGAACCGTGTACGCTCAAGCCAATCCAGGTACATCTTGGCATGTGACATCATGGATGCATCAACGTTGGATAGCTCGAAGATGGCTTCACGGCTTTTATAAAGCTCCAATGCACTGCCTTTCATTAACAGGTCCAGCGTAGCCTGTGCATGTGTCAGATCCACGCCAAAGTATGGCCTGCCACTGTAGTTCTTGTACTTTACTCCTTGCTCGCTCTCATCCATGCCCAAGAACGTGACACGAAGCCCATCAAGAGGCGCACCGTTGCGATTGTCCTGCGCCCACTGGTCCAACTCCGGGCTCAGCTCGGAATACCTCGCATAGTACAGCTGCTTCTGAGCCCCGTCTTTCAATCCCAGCGGAGCCCCACCGCTGACGATCACAAACCTTGAGGAGTCGCTCTTCAACGCCAGTCCAATGAAGGCTTGATCCTCGCGAAGAAAAGAGAACCGGTTCACGGTGTCGTGGCCAAAGAAGATGTAATCAGGCAGCGTCGGTGAGTCCATCGCTGCTCCGCTCAAGTGCCCTTCAACCTGTTTAAGGCGGTCCATTGGATAAAACGTCCAACTCCGGGGGCCGGTGGAAATTCCTTCGAACTCCCGCCCGCTGGCCCCTCGAAATCAAGATACGGGGGGCTCTAAAGCTACGGAATCAAAAACTGTTTGTAGTCGCTCGACTCTCTCAATTACCCAGTTACAAGTGCACTTCACAACCACAGGGGATTCTCCTGGGTCTCCCCCCGCTGGGTCTTCTTCCACAACTCATTCCCACCCGTCTCTACGCGGTCATGCGTCTCTGTAAGGTTATACGTCTCTGTGCTCCACTCCGATATCTTGTTCTTCGGTGGACCTCCCTTCCATCTTGCGGCGGCACCGCCCGTTGCATTGGTCGCCGATGCCTGCACTGACTGCACTGCCTGAGGAGAGACGACCGCATCCATCGCCCCTGCTAATTCTGCTGCCCGTGGTGCTTCACTCCCATCTTTCAGCACTTGTCTCGCCCGTGGCAATTCCTCCGGTGGCACGACAAGCTGATTCACCTGTGAATGCAGCTGCTCCTCGTCACGCGTTTTCCGTGCAATGTCGTAGAATGGCTGATACTGCCCTGGAATTTCTGGAACTGGTGAATGCGGCTTCTCCCCATCGGCAGCAAGACGCTTTTGCCGTGCAATGTCGTAGAATGGCTGATACTGCTCTCGGACTTCTGAAACTTCCGGCGTTGCCTGTGTCTGGCCTGTCATTTGTGCATGAGTACGCTGCTGCTGCTGCTGCTGCTGTTGTTGTTGTTGTTGTTGCTGCTGTTGTTGTTGTTGTTGTTGCTGTTGCTGCTGTTGCTGCTGTTGCTGCTGTTGCTGCTGTTGCTGCTGTTGCTGCTGTTGCTGTGGTGGCGCATCCTTCTTGTCCTCTTCGTCCTTCTGTACCAGCATTTGCTGTTGCTTCTTCTGGACAGCCCAGTCGAAGACATAGTCATACTTGTACCCTTCCCGCAGGAAGAGGTCACGGAAAAGTCTTCTCAAATAAATGTAGTCTGGCTTGTCTTCGAACCGTAACGATCTCGTATAGTTCAAGTAGTGCACAAACTCCACCGGAAGACCGCGTCCCAAAACATCGGAAGGCGTCGACATCTTCTTCTCCATGATACGGTCATACTTCTGTCTCTTAGTGACAGCCTTCAAACCTTGCCATGGCAAGGACCCGCGACAGAAGTAGATCAACACGTATCCCAAACTCTCCAAGTCATCCCTTCTCGATTGTTCAATTCCCAAATGCGTGTTTATGCTTGCGTAACGTGCAGTTCCCGTGAGGTTCTTGTTCTCTCTGTATGGGATATGAAGGTGTGAGCGCGGGTCCCTGAATTTCTTTGCCAATCCAAAGTCAATCACGTTGACCTGGCACCCTCGCTTCCCAATTCCCATCAAAAAGTTGTCCGGCTTAACGTCTCTGTGGATGAAGCAGCGTGCGTGCAAGTACTCCATGCGGCATAGCAACTGGTCTGCCAACAGTAACACCGTCTTGTATGAGAACTTGCGGTTGCAGTAGTTGAACAAATCTTCCAAGGAAGGCCCAAGGAGGTCCATCACCATAGCGTTGAAGTCGCATTCCTTGCCATACCATCTGACAAATGGGATTCCTACACCGCCGCTCAAGGCCTTGTACACGCGGGCCTCGTATTCCAACTGTGGGTGGCGTGCGGTCACGGATTCCAACTTGATGGCAACATGTTCTCCTGAGATGATGTTCGTGCCGAGATAGATGTCGCCAAAGGAGCCGCTGCCAATCTTGCGGCCAATGCGGTACTTGCGACCGACACGGAGGTCCATCGTCGTGTCTGTCCTGGTCTGGTTCATGGCGCTCTTATCGGTGCGTGTTTGTGCGTGTGTGTGTGCGTGCGTGAAATTGTTGATGATATCGGTAATGTAAACAAAACACACGTCCAGCGGGCCCTGTGCGTGCGGTCTTGGGTCCAGCGGGGTTCAATCAAGCGCGTAGATTCTGTTACAAGCGTTTCCAAATACGATTTCCGCCGCCTTGTGCCGCTGTGTCGCTGTTTCGTCCGTCGTTGAAGGGGGCGTTTCCTCTCTGAGCCGAAGTTTTTTTTGTGTCGACCGCAAAACCGGAGCGCTGGGAATTACGGGGGTGACCACTGCCCTCGGAATGCGGCCGTGGTTGGTGTGAGCATACGAGGGGGACAGGGCGTTGGATGAGTACGTCAGTGGACAGTTGAGCCAGCGCCACGCAGGTGTACGTCTGCTGTCCTGTGTTTCCCCATTTTTTTCATTTGCATAGGCCACCAATTGGGGGTGGGGCCCGGGGTCATCCAATTTGAAGAAGACCACAACTAATGCCATGCGACAGCGTAACAGGAACTGGAAAATGTTTTAATGACTAGACACCATCGTATGCAACTGCACAGAAGCCACACGGTTAATGATCTGGCCATCGTACCCTTTACCCCATGGTTCTTATTCGCAGGAGGCACATTGGCCCCCGACTGTTTTCACGTCTCCCTTCTTTTTGTTCATGGATGCCGTTAGCTCTGATGTCCGGGGACAGTTGAATGGCAGTGGCTGCTTCATGCTCGAATTGCGCTTCCATGAGACGGATAAGACACACCAGTGCCGTCGCTTCGCCTGGGCAACTTTGGGGAGTCTGAGAGGGCAGTAGTGGTAGTAGTAGTAGTGGTACGTCACATGACACCTCCCCCGTTCCATACACACTTGCGTATCTCTGGCATCAGCGAGGATACACTGGTTTGCCCTGGGGATGAAGCTGATCGGGAAGCACGTCTCACCAACACGTACTAGAGAAGAGAGGCTGCAAGAGCAGCACTTGGGGGGCCAAAAAGGGGCGCTTGCGCTTTCAGCCTGGTGCCATTAACAGCATTGTTTGCCGAGCTCAGTGGGCACAGTCATAAGTCCCATCCTCGAGCCAGCGCTGTGTGCATAACAAGTCGTTGGGCAGGCGCCCCAAGGAAACGACTTGTTGTCCGCTTGTGGTGTATGAAAGCGTTGACATGGACCACAGACAAATTCCTTCCCCTCCCCGGTTAACAATCGCACCAAATGGCCCAAACGGAGCTGGAAGACTACGAGGGCCTTCTCGGGGACAATTTCGATGCCCAGGGCTTCGCCAATGACCTGCTCCTGGCGACCAACGCGACACGGTCTGAGCTGGACATCTCCACGGCCATCAAGAGGGTGAAGTTTGACGTCAACAACATCGATCTCCAGCTCGAGAAGGTGAGCGGCGAGGGCCACGAGTCCCTGATCAAGGAGATACACACAGACATAGCCGTAAAGACCCAGTTTGCACAACTCAGTGCCCCATTGGATCATGTTTCGACATCCTACCAGAGGCTAGACAAGGACCTTCTGGTGCCCTACGACAAGGCAGTCAAAACACAGGACGTGCTCAAGAGGATCCACACAGCGTCACACTTACTCAGATCTCTTACTTATTTCCTGCATCTTGTGCAGCAGATCGAGGAGATCCAGTCCTCTCCACACTTTGAACAATCGGTCAAGTCACCGAAAACACTCTTCAAGCTCTCCAACTTGCACAACCAGCTCAAGACCCACATCGAGGATCACTCAAACCTCAAGTCCTTGAAAGTGATGCGAGACTACGAGCCTATGGCATTCGAGAAACAGCGTCAGTTTAGGGAGCTGATCCAAGGCCAACTTCGTTCGATCTCTGACAAGAGTTTGGATTCCCAGCAGATCGCCCACACCAAAGCACAGTTTCAAGCACTCTACATGCTTGATCCTGAGGCATTCGCACAGACAGTGTCAACCCTGCTCTCGAACAGCGTCACAGTGTCGGTGAACATTCTCACGAGGGTATTAACATCACCAAGGAACATAAATTTCGCCCTGGATGAGACACTGAAAAGGGCCAATGTTATCAGCAGACTGGCAAAAGTTCTTGGCGAGACTGCGGTCGACAACAAAACCTTGCTGAATGAGGCGCTCGGACCGCTGGAGGTGGATTCTCTCGTGTCAGCATTTTGGAGAGACGTGGCTCGCAAATTCGAGCCAAAGTTCAGAGACACAATGACCAGGGGAGGTCCAGTCGGTAAGTCCCTAATCAGCTACAAAGACCAGATCAGAACGTCCATCAAGCGTGCAGTTTTGGCCAGTGAAGAGAGCTTGAGACCCGAAGGCGTGGAGGTGAAGATGATGCTCAACGCCGTGGCGTCGCTCGATAGATCGAGATGAATACCACACACTACAGATGTGATGAAATCATAGAATACACTTCGTCGCAATGTCATTAAATTAATTATGTCGGTCTTCCCCAAATAGGCTTGTTACGAGCCAATACTTTCAGCACCGCTGGGCGGCCCCTGAACAACAGTGGGAACTTTTTCTGATCCGGAGCAAGAACGGCACTGGAAACGTTGCGTGTGTTGGTCAACTGCGGTCGGACAAATGTCTCTGTTTGAACGGCTGAAAATTCAATCGAAGCTGTGTTGGATATGATGAACTTCTCTAGGTCTGAGAACTCGTCATGCATCAATTCAATGAGTTCATCATACTTGATCCAATTCATCTGTAGCCGTAAACACTTCTCCAATTCATCCCGTTGGTTTTCCAAACGGCCACTGACGCTCATGTCGCCCAGGGGCTTGAGGAACGGATAGAAGAAACCAAAAATGGCTCTCTTATCAGCTTTCGTGAGTGCGATACGCTTGGAAAACTTGCCATTGAATCTATCAAGGAAATCATCGATACCTAGCGCCAAGACGACTTGCGTGTCAGCCACATACTCAACACCATCAATCGTGATCTTGTAGAGAGACAAGTACTGCAGCATCTCCTCCTTGGATCGTGGGGTACTGCTGAATGTGGCTCGCCGTAAACCGGAAGGGTACTGATTTCTAATCTGCTCTCTCCTCTCGTTCTCACCTTTCTTGGACATGAGTTCCTTTTGTCTCTGCTCCTCCCTCTTCTGCGCTTCCAAAGCTTCAACAACCTTCTTTTCCCGCTCTTCCTCCTGCCTCTGTAATTCTTGGATCTTCTGCTGCTGCCTGTTTCTATCCTCCTCAAGACTGTTCAAGAATTGCTGCCGACGCAGAGCCTTTTGGGCAGCATCTCTAGCTGTGAATTCTTCAGCCTCTTTCCGTCTCTCTTCAGCCTTAATTGCAGCAATTCTCTTATCCTCTTCCTCCTGTTTGCGCCTCTCCTCTAACCTGAGTGCAGCGAGTCTCTTCTCCTCTGCGTCTCTTATCTCAATGGCAAGTCTTTCATCCTCTTCTCTCTTTGCACGAGTGATTCTTTCCTCTTCCTCCCTTTTCACACGGATAGCTTCATCTTCAGCTTCTCTCTTAACCCTGACAGCCTTCTCTTCCTCAGTCTCAGAGGGCTTGGACTCAATTACAGGTGATTCATTAGTCCTCTGTGCCATAACTTGGGGTTGAGCCTGAGATTTTCCGCGAGATTTAGAGGAAGATCTCGAATTATGATCCTTGGAGCCTGAGACAACTCTCTTGTCGCCACTCTTCTCCCTGTGCTTTGACGATGAACGAGAAGTCTTGGTCTTTTTCTGAGGAGGCTCTGCACTTTCGTCACGATGTGTCACTGGTTTCTTCTTCTTTTGGGCCTTCTTCGATTGTGTGGGAGCTGTATAGGAACCATCGAAACTAGTCGATTCACCCTCACGATCAGCAAAAGATTTCAGCAAGGCAATCTCTTCAGGATCGACGTAAAGACCATGCTCGGCATAGTCCAATGCTGTTTTACCCTCCGAGGATCGCAATTTGACCTTTGATCCACTCTCGAGTAGAAGTTTGACAATATTTGGATGGTTTCTGCCCACGGCACGCATCAAAGCAGTCTGGCCCTTCTTTGACGTAACGGCATTCAAATCAGGCTGTGCCAATGCGATGAAGAAGTTGACAATGTCATAATGGCCAGCTCTGGCGGCCAAAGCCACACTTTCCGGGTCGTGTTTCAGTCCGCTCTCGAGATATGAGAGAACATAGCTAACATCTCCTTGAGCAACCTTTTCACGCAACGTGACAAAGGCGCCCTTTCCCGTAATTAATAACGGTACTTCATCAGTCCGTGATCTCAGAGCTGATGGCCGTGATCTGCTGTTGGAATTCTTGCTTTCATAACCTTGGTCTGCCGAGGGATGTGTTGCATGAACGGACTCAGCACCATACTTTTCGATATAATCACGACAAGCCCTCTGTAAAATTTGCTTCAATTGCAATGTCAGCTCAGACTCTTCGTGGTAATCGTATAGATCATCCAATGCTGTGTTGCCAACAATATTCTCAAGCCACGGGTTGGCTCCAGATTCCAAAAGAAGTTGCACCGTCTCAGTATGGAGATTAGCCGTAGCATCGATGAGGGGAGTGTCTCCATCGACGTTTCTCACATTAACATCAGAGCCATTTTCGATCAAGAGTCGGGATATTTCAGTCTCACCCTCAACAGCTGCGTTCAAGAGCGGCGTGTTACCGGCATGGTCCGTGGAATCGACACTAGAACCTTGCTCTATAAGTTCTTTCACTAACGCGTAGTCACCACGAGTGCAGGCGCGATGTAGGGAGCTTTCACCGGTCTTTGGATCAACATGTTTGCGAGACTGTGGTTTTGATACACTTTCACGGGACCTCGATCTCTTCTGTTTCTCCAGTGCGCGGCGGCCTTCATCATCACTGTCCTCCATTTCATCGTCACTGTCCAGCCTCGGAACTGTCTTAGAACGGGCCAGCGACGACATTTGAAGAAGTCTGGTGGGTCTTCTCTGCGGCGAGTCAGCATGGTCAGTTTCTGCGCCAGAGTCTTCGTCAGGCGCCACGCTGGAACCACGGTTAGATCCGACGCGGATCCCATCGTCTGAGTCTTCATCGGATGGACGATAACCCGATACCCGATCGGATTTCGATGTTTGGAGACTCGACAGCTCCGTCGACGCAGTAGCTGCCGTACTCGTAGGCCTCTGAGCAGATACATCCTGGTCATCACTAACTGCTGAAACTGCCTCTATAAGTGCCGGCTCAGGCCCTGCGGAGCCTGCGGTCGCAGTTGATTTTATCGTAGAAAGATAGGAAAGTGAAGAGCCAGAAGATAGAGGTGGTTGTGGAGCAGAAGCTTCAGCGGCAGCTGATACTGGAACCGAGCCCGCTGATGTGTCAACGTGTGGCGAATACTCCTGGGTTGTTGAGGCTTTAGTAGTTGACTCCAGAACGGCATGTTCAAGCTGTTCATCCTTCACAGAATCAGTTATCTCAGCGTCTTCGGCTTGTGTGTTCAGACGCTCTTCGGCAATGATAGCAGGCTCTTCCTCCTTCGGGATGGATTCATTGTCCTCCTTCCTTAGTTTCTCGGCCTCCTGCTCCTTCTTGCTAAGCTCTTTAGCCTCTTCTTCCTTCAACCTCCTCTCCGCAATCTCCTTGTCACGGTGGTCCTTCTTGGTCAAGTAATTTGAAAAGGATACCTTCTTGAGAGCCGGTGCCAGCACTTCAGGACTCTCGTCCGCCCTCTGCTCTTCCACCTTCTTCAAGAGGTCCTTTGTTGTCTTTGTGCTCTCAGACATTGTATAACGAAGAGCTCAGAACAAGCTATGCCAGAAGACACAGTTGTACCAGGACTCAAAGTGTACAGCGCAGCAGTGGCAACTCTCTATAGAGCGGAGGCAGTCGTTGAGTGTCTGATTCTGCCTTTGACACTGTGTTGACTTCCAATTAAGCGCTCACAGAAACAGCTCCATGGCTGCTGCACTTACCATCAACCCGGACACCTCTCAGGCCGCGTTCAACTTCCGCTTATCAACGCGTCTGTTTACCCTACGAAGAAATAGCATCATCAATTGCTGGATGGACGACCGAGTTTGGCTCTCTTCTGAGCACCAGCGACTGAAGGAGAAGCAAAGGCAGCTGAATGAAGAAGTGGTGGAATGTGAGTTAATAAGAGCTTGTGGGGCGCCATTCACTAACATGATCAGTCATAGAGAATGTAAATGGCAGATCAAGAGAGATGGCTAAGGGCATGGTTGATGCTTTAAAGCAGAAGCACACTGCAGATGTTCGTCAGCTCAAGCTGCGTATTCAGGAACTTGAAGCAATGTACAAGGAAAGTAATCTCAAGCTCATGGAGGCGCTTAGGGAGAAGGCAGAGCTCCTGCGGCAGCTGCAGAGTAGAGAGCCACTGAGGCCCAAGCTTGTACCCACCAACCAAAACAACATCTTTTCAATGCTTCAAACAACCTCTGCTAAGAAGGAAAGTGCTGATACACGCATTGATACTAGACCAGTGGAGATGTCATCTGATGAGTGTATCGGCTCTCAGGGAGAGACAAGCGATCTACTCCCTACACAATTTACGGTTGGTGAAGGAGACAAAGAGCAGGACTCTAGTGATCGAGAATTGTTTATACTCTCGCAAGGACAAAATACCCCACACAAAGCTACGACCAGAAGGGGCTCCATCAACCTCTCGGACAAGGTGGAACTGGTCAAACAAGAACCATCGGACTCGTACGACATGGTTAAGAAAGAGGATGTAGAGGAAACACAGTTTCCAGTCTCGTCACCTGCCAAGCCTGAAGATATACAACAAAGTCTATTCTCCGATGACGAGGTCAAGGACTCATACGAAGGATCATTGGACTATGCCCTTTCCCTACCAACGCCGCAGACCAATTCCAAGATAGCTACACCTTTGAATGTCAAGTATAGAGATAACACGAAGTTTCAGATCCATCAACTTGATACTCCGTCAGAGCCACGTCATCCAAAGAGAACTAGTGGGGCATTGAACCTCTCGAGACACCCACAGAAGAACCGTGAATGGATCATTGAAGACTTCAAAGTGAATCCAGAGAAGAATGATAACTCCAAATATGCATATCACGTTGTTGTAAGAGGTGCAAAACGTAGATGCATACATGGGAAGACGTGTAAGGATTGTGACAAGTTCTACAAGTCCATGGGAGATCTTTCCAATATCGACAAAGGTCCAAGATGGAACAATGCAGCTCAAGCTGATGAAGATGAATTTGAAATTGTGAAGACCACATCTAGACATAGAGACCTTTGGGACAAGCCGGAGAGTCCTCCAGGATTTGGACAATTTGATTTCCCAAGCACATTGGAGAGATTGAAACATAAAGAGCGGGCACAGCAGATGAAGCAGCGTATGGCATATGAGAGACTGCATTCTACCTTGAACGACAAAAGATGGCTTTTTAAGGATGCTTCGTTCAACGAGGCTGTCTCTAAGGGCAAATTCATAGTGGATAGAAACGTGTTCCTAAAATATCTAAAACAGGATGAGAATGAATGAGCACAGTGTATGTGATATAAATATATAAGTAATGGTTCATTTTCTAAGTCGTTAGCTTTATTTCACTTGGAGGTCTTGAGGTCGTTGAAGAACTTCTTGTAAACGTCATAGTTGAAATCTTTGAAGTTCGAGTCCAGATCGATAAATGTCTTTGAGATCTGGCAACTCTTGAAGTAGTAGTTGAGGAAGAACCGATTCTTCATATCCTCATTGAGGATCTTCCCGGTATTGTTGGTAGAGCCAGGTACCGTAGCACCCAACGCCTGAGAGTTGGCTGGTGCACTTGGTTTCTCAATATTGTTCATACCGGATGCATGCAATGGCGATAGCGTTTGGAATAGCTCATATGCAGCCAATGTAAAACCGAATTGTGGTGAGGATCTCAGCACACGGGCACCACCACCTTTGAAGAACGATCTTGCACTCTCCTCTCTCAAAATGGTCTTGAAAGCGTGGAAGATACCCCTATACTGCGTCTCACCTTTCTTGGCATCGAGCTGTAGTCTGGTCTTGATCACATCACATGGCGTCGTCAAAAACGCCGCAGGCATACCTGCCAACCCACCACTCACGAGCAATTCCCAGGTCTTGAGTTGATTTCTGCGCTTCTTGTCCGCCGGATCATAGTTGAAAATATCCTTCTTGATGTGTGCATATGTTGGGAAGTAGATGGCACTAAAGGGGACATCACGTAAGAGACATGCAGCCACACCTTTATAGAGTCCCATAATACCGAGTTTGTGAATAAGCTGCATTGCACCAAGTCTTTCAGAGACAGCATAGCTTCCTTGTACTTGAAGTCTGATCTTGACAATCTCCAGAGGGTTTGTGAACACCACCTGACATGCGCCTGCACAGGCGCCTGAAACAACTTCAAAGTACCACTCGATGCGTTTGTTTATCTTATTAGTGAAGAATGAACGAGCCAAGTCGTTCATAGTTAATTTTATGGCCTTTTCCGGTGCGACACCAATCAGCTGTGGTCCCAGGCCAGAATACATACCACGCAGACCCTCTTTCTGAAAGACCTTGAGTGCGCAGTCCAACGAGTTCTTGTATATCAGAACTCTCTGTGCTTGCATCCGTGTCTTCACCAAGTCAATTGGATACACGATAGTGGCGCCAATAGCACCTGCAATGGATCCTAATGTGAAGTTGTAGAGCGAGTCAAAAACAGGGTAGAAATACCAACCAGAATTCACCCTGGGCAGTCTTGATACCTCAGCCTCGTGGATGACATCGTTGAGGAAGTTTGGATTCGTGATCTTCAAAAAATCTTGGATGTTGAGCGTCTTGGAGACACCTGGCTTCTCAAGAAGATATGTGGTGTCCTCACCTGAAAACTCATCGTAATGTTTCATAAAGTTGTCGTACTGCTCCTCCTTCTTGGAGATCCGTTCAGCCTCTGTAACAGAAAGCCCTTGCGAGATGAGCTTATGCACCTTCTTCTGCTGTTCAAGAACATTTGACTTGTAGTTTGACACAATAGAGAAGAGCAAATTGATCTGTGCAGGTGAGAAAGAAACAATGTTATTCACCTTGTAATACTCATAGTTGATGAAGTCCACGAAATCCTCCTTGGTGATCACCAAGTTCACGCCTGGGTTCGAGGCACGTGCAGCCTGGTAATACTTCAAAAGTATCTGGTTGATGAGGTCAAACGAGTTGAAAAGGTACTGTAAGTCCTTGAGCACGGTGTATCTTATGGCGTTGTTGGTGGATTTGATGAGGATGGCGTTTGTCAGGTTCAAAGAGTCAAAGACTTGGTTAGAGATCTTGTGTGAGTATGCGGTTTTCAGAATATACACTAGCTGGCTCTTGGATATCTGGAGCTCGCCCGTCTCTGGATTCTTGAACGAAAGCTGTGCAAAGCCCTTGTTGATCTTCTCACTGGCCAAGTCAGTCTGGAGGAAAGATGCGATGGAGTTGAGGCTGAGGAACTCACCTTGTAGCGAGTCCTTCAGACTCCGAGGCGGGCCCTGCACGTAGTACTTCAACCAGCTGAGCTCCTCCCAGTTGATGTTGAGCCCAGTGCGTTTCATGAACTCGTTGTCCGTGTATTCTTGTACTTTGTGGAGTGTGCTTTTGAGGTCCTTCACAGACAGAAGCAATTCGTCAAAGCTCACAAACTTGTCGTTGAAGTTGATGGCCTTGCCGTTACTGACGCTATCAAACTTCCGAAGGAACTCGTATAGAATGGCATAGTTATAGTTCTTGTTGGCAAGCAGGTTGTTGAACGCGAACCAATCGCTCAAGCTAAGGTAGCCCTTGTTGTTCTCGTCCATGGCGAGGAATATCACACCAAAGGTGTTCGAACTGATAAGGTTGTAGTTGTGGTCGTGGTCGGTGAACTTGGAGTAGAGCTTGGTGGAGGAAGAGATGAGGCTGATGAAGCTGTCGTAGTCTAGAACGAGCTGCTTCTTCTGCTCGTCGAAGCGTGCATGCTGGCGGTAGATCTCAACCTGCTGCTTCTTGTGCTCCGAACTCGAGCCGGGGAGTTCCATGGCGGCGGAGTGGGTTGTGGTGGTGGTTTGATTTGGGTGATGATCTTTTCACAAAAGACAGAGTCTGCCAATGAGAGTGCGGTGAATGTCAGAATTTGAAACCCCACAGGGAAGGGAAGAGACGGGGCCAGACGGTAAAATGGTGTCCAAGTGGGAAGCAGTAGGAGTTTCGGTGGGAAAACAAAGAACCAGAGGGCTCGCTACGCAACTTAAAATAGCGCGAAGTGGGGTCCCCTCAACGGGTGTTTACGGTTACCCCAGGTTTCGGCATCGAGGTTTCTTTTCGCAGGGCGGAGGCCCGGCAGCACAGAGGCGAGCACCCGGGAACCCCCTCACGCACGCACGCACACACACGCACGCACACCGGTGAATACCACCACCACCCACCACAAATAGCGGCCCGCGGACCGCCAGTCTAAAGCTCCCATTGGCCGACTCTCCTCGCCTCTTCGGAGACCAAAGCCCCACAGCACGGCAGGGTAACGCATGGAACCACCCGCGAAATCCATCCGCAAACAGCGCTACCCCTCCATCTGCGCTCGCCGAGAGCGGCCATCGGCTCTGTGGTGCGCACTACAGCTCGTCGCACTACAGCTCGTTAAAAAACATCAATCATTACGCCCTTGAAGACGAGCTCTTATACATGTCGTCACAGCGCACCTTCATACTTCCGAACGAGCGCCAGTAGCAGTTCTTCACCAAACGGGAAAACTCATCGCCAACTTCCCAGTAACTGCCCTTGAACAGCTCCGAAATCATATGCAGTAGTCCTGTCATATGGTGCTTGTTCTTCACCTCTGCGAGCTTGTTTGCCAGTTCGATCATTGTATTGTGGTAGCGCAACCCGCTGCCTGGGTTGGAGACATGAATGGGCATGCCGATGAGCGTACTAAGCTCGGCGCGAATTCTCCTCAAGTGCTCGATGCCGGACTCTTTCGATACAAGCGTATTCGAAGGAGGTTTATGCAGAAGCACCTCAGACTCCGGTCCATCCACAGAGTAATTATATGCCCATACCAAAAGCATCACAAGGGCAAGAACGTTCAGCCGTTCATGGATTGCATCGTCATCAGCGTGGAACTTGTATTCAAACTGCGTCGCAGAGTCCTGCGGCGAGAGGAACACCTCAAAGAGGAACATGTACGCGTACACAACACTTAGTCGACCATTATGCGACCCGGACCACTCCTTGATCTTCTTCCCGACAGCCTCATAGTCTGACGCTTCGGCTTCCACGTTCATTCTCCATGGCGCCCCAGCATAGATGTAGTAGTCATAGTGTTGGATTCTCAAAGTGATCTGAGCCATGTGGTACACGGGGAACTTGCATCGCGTGTCGTCATACCGCAATGACAGTGGTAACTGCGATTTATCGTCGTCACGCCAATACAGTGCAGAGGACGTTGAACAGCAGCCATGCACAATCTCACGGTTCCAGTAGTCAAATGCAAACGACAACGACTCCTGCCACGTATCTCGTACGTCATCAATGTCAAGTATTGTCCCCTGTATCGATCTCTGCTGCATTTGGGACATGATGGACAATAGACCAGAGAGCAGTAATTTCTTGCCAAACCGACTCGTATGCACTGGCTCTCTATTCAAAAGCTTCTTCAAACCAGAGATGAACGGTAATTGCTCAGTGGTACTTGGGATCTCCTTCGGCGTGAGGTATGATTCCCAAAGCTCCTCGTCACAAGGTAATCGAAGTTGGATCTGGTGAGTAGATAGCATGAGTTGGTACCCAAACACCATGGAGTCCGAAGTGTCGACGTAAAAGGCATATAGCGCCGTTCTCTTGAGCTGCTCAAACTCAATCCACCGTTCCCAGATGGTATGGCTTTTGCTTTTCTCGTACTCAGTCTTGTTGTTGAGAGGGTTACCGCCAAACCCTGGCGATCGTCTCAGCAGTTGAATGGTGGTTCCATGATGAACAAAGGCGCGCTCATGCAGCTGTCTATTAGATGTGAATCTTTCATAGTGCTCAAGCATCAGCAACGATTGAATAATCCACACCGGCGATGGTGGTTGGAAGTCCCTACTATGAAAGATCATACCCCTCAAGGGCACAGCGATCAAATCACCAAACTGACGAGGATTGGTGATCATACTTGCTGAAGGATGCGCTGTGTAATAGCTTGACCCAATCATGATCATGCTCAACAAAAGGATTGTAGGACATGTGTTACTGTTGAACGACGGTTTGTGCAATATAGGCGACTGCGTATGGAAACAGCTCCAATAAGCCTCCAAGAACGATGGTATATTGCGCAGGTGCTTATGACCCGCCAGCTGCGGAATCGCTTGTATAAGTCTTTGCGTTATCTCACTGGTCACCTCCGTCTGCTGCGATGGCGAAGGGAAGTTTGGCGGGATGATGAGGATGTCGTTAATAAGGTCAGACGACAATCCAAAGGGGTCGTCCTCCGGGTTGAAGAAGTTACCATTCGACATGTGTGGTACTGAATCCAACAAGCCAACGTCAGTCACGCTGTTTTCATCAAAAAGCCAGTTGATCAGCCGTGCAGGGCTGGGTGCGCTTTGAGCCATTGCCGAAGGTCTGGGCAGTATCGGCGATTCACATTCTGACTTCAGCACCTGTAAATCTTGCTCCTGTGGAGTGAGTTGTGAATAAGAGTGCATTCCAAGCTGTCGATCCTCTATCGTCGGTAAAATGACTGGGTCCAACGAGTTGATGGAGGGCTCTTTCTTCTCCACAGAAGTTGACGGAGTGAGTGGCGGTGCTACCCGCTTGGGCCTGCGCTTCTTCGGCGCATTAGCGGCATTCATAGCCTTGGCCTGCTCTTTCGCTCTTCGGGCCTGATGACGTTTCAAGTGACGCTCACGTAAATCGCTGCGTACAAACGATTTCGTGCATCCTGGCCAGGGACAGCTATAGATCACCGTGGGATTATGGTTCAGCTTGTGCCGCGAGAGATGCTCAGCACGAGTGAACCGCTTATCACAGCCATCATGATCGCAGACATACACACCGATGGGCCGTCTCTTGCGCTTCTTCACTCCTGGTGTGCTACCATCATGTTCGTCCTGGCTCGACTCCCCAGATTCGAGCGACGCCGTAGAGTTCTCCTGGCGTGAGTCACTCGGCACCGCTGCCGCAGTCTTCAGTTCAGTCATAGTCTTGAGATCGCGTGTGGAGTCAACAGCACCGTGAGTTTCTGGAATTGCCTCGGTAAATGCCTGTGCGTAGTAGACGGGCCTCCAAAAGCTTGATCCAAAATTTTCTGTGCGGACACGCCGTGGGGCAGTGAAAGCCGGACGTCGCTCCGGGGTTCGGACCGGAGCCCCGGATCAACACTAATGGTCGTGCTCGATAGCGTACGTGGTCTAGAAAGACTCCGGTGCAGCCACCCAGTGACACACTGTCACACGACCTTCTATGCTTCATAGGTTATTAGTTCCGCTACATCATTTCAACCAAACCATTACCTATACAGCCCTAATGCAATGAAAACTAAACCAACAACACCGCGTTCACACACCCATCTCTATCTGGCTCATTCGTGATCTGAGCGTACTTACCCCACACCACTTTACCACCAGCGGTCACGATTCCGAGTTCACTCACGTTCACCTCAATGATGGTTCCCTTGGTGAGCACACCAAGTTGCGTGTACATAGGACTCTGTGGGTTCTTCTTGACTGCGAGGATTGGCAGGAAGACTGTCACCTTGAGCTCTGGGTGTGTCACATTGGCCTTCTTCTGTCTAAGGGCAGAAGGTCTGATGATTCTCTCCATCTTCACCGGTCTTCTCGTGAAACCTTCTCCAACAAAAGTGTGTTTTGTGATCATACGCTTCCATGATTTTGACTTGGACTTACCGGTCTTGATCACCTTGAACATCTCCTCCTCACTGATACCACGCACCTTTGGCAGTGGCACGCTGAACTTGTCAGCCTTCTCCATTCTCTTTTGCTTGATGGACGAGGAAATGGCCTTGGCAGTATTGGTCTCCTTACGATCAAGCAAGTATGTTGGCAGGGCTTCACCGTCATCCTCCACCGGCTTAGATGGTCCCTTGACCTTGGACTCCTCATGCGCCCTGATCTTCTTCTTCAGGGCAACCTTCTCCGCATAACGCTTCTTAGCAAACTGCTTACCCTTCCAACCGGTCAACGTCTGCGCGTTCTTTGCGATTTTGTGACCCTCTCTGGCCAATCTCTTTCTCTGTCTCTCCTCGTGGTCCAAACGACGACCATGCTGCTTGATGTGCTGCTCAATGTACTCGTTCTGAGGCTGGAAAAGAAGGTTAGTACAGAGTCCAGGACTGTGAATCAAGGAAAACGAACCATTGCGTGTGATGATGATCTTAACTGCGAGTTTTATGAACCTGTTGTCAGTGCGTAAAGAGAAACTGCAGATGCTCTACAAAAATTTTCTGAGGTGAAGATGTGTGTGCCAACCGAGCTGCGGGTAACCCCATATAACCCGAGCGGAGAGCCGTCTGTAAAAGGATGGGCGGGATGCCTGCAGTTGACATTTGGAAGAGTCGATTATTGACCTTCTCTAGTGGTGAGGCATAGCGTATGCAGGCCGGTTGTTTGTTCAAAATCTCTCACAGTTCAACAATTAACGTTGCTCATCTCATCGCCATCTGCTCCTAGCGCCTGAAGAAAAAACTTTTGAACCTCACGCACTGGAACAGAACGTCACGGCAAAAACAGCTCACGAACCGCATGGCACAATCACTGGACGGTCTTCTCAAGTCCATCACTTTATCGGCAAATGCCACGACTGAGAGCCTGCTAAGTCTGGGCTCAAAGCTCGACTCTCCAGATCTTCCAGAGCTTGTTGAAGACCTCTTGAACAAGACCGGACAGTCACTTCCAGAGGGTGTTTCCCTATTGGATTTAAAGAACAGTGCAATGCTCTCATACATAAACAACGTGGCACTGATAATACTTGCAAGAATCGAATCCACAAAGACCAATAAGAACCTTGATGAACTAAAGCAGAAGGCTATCAATGGATCGATAGTGCAGAGGGTCACTATGGAGAGAGGTATCAAATCTCTTGAGAAGAAGCTACAGTACCAGCTGGACAAGATGGTGAGAAACTACAACAAAATGGAGAAAGACTCGAGTGAGGACACTGTCAATAAGAAACTTGAGGAGAATGCACAGGGCAATGAAGACGGCGAGGACTCAGAAGAGGACTCAGAGGATGACGACCTGAATTACAGACCCGATCCAACAGCACTGATGGCTAAGACTGATGCGACTGCTGAATCTAAGTCGAGTACTGACAAGTACAAGCCACCTAAGATCAGTGCTGCCCTTCCACCTCAAGAGGTTCGTGCTAAATCCTCAAAGAACACGAGTAAGTTGCAATCCATGGAGGAGTACCTTATGGAGACTGGTGATGCCCCAATGAGCGAGGCATCCATTGGATCCACCATCGTTAATAACGGAAGAGGCGGTGTGAAGACGTTGAGGGATCGTCAGAAAGAGGAGGAGATCAAGAGATACGAAGAAGCCAACTTTACGAGACTATCAACGACAAAGTCTAAAAAGGATAAGCGTACGGAGAAGAGAAGACAGGCTGAAACATTCTTTGGTGAGGATTGGGGTATCTTTAACAACAAGAGGGATGACGTTGCTGAGTCTACAAAGAGGGCCAAGCCGAAGTCTGCCTGGGAGAAGGCCAAAAAGAGAAGAACAAACTGAGTGGAAAATAATCAATCTTGTCGTTTGAATTGACCGACTCATAGTTAATGAATTGTTGCCTGTAGACTTTATCCAGCCGGATGTTAAACGTTGTCCCGTGCGGTATGCACTTAGAAAGTTATCAGGGGTTGAAACACTCGCCACGAAATACAAACTTCCTTTCTTTTTTGTTTATGTACAGAGCTGTCAGACCAGGTTTCAGAAGCATCAGGGTCATGTCCTCATTCCAGCGTCATAATCTCAACTTGCCATGTCTTGCGGACGTGTGCCTCGTTCCTGTAAGTCACACTCCGCACTTCCAGTTTCTGAATGATTACTGACAGCTCAGATTGGCACTGGTAACCCTTCTGTGTCCGATGAGGTGGCCAAAATCGAGCTGCTGATCCAGGACTCAGGACTCAAGCATACACTGCATTCTGCTGGCACCACCATCGAAGGCGAGTGGGATGACGTGATGAACTTGATTGGTCAACTCCACCGTTCTCTGCACGATGATGGGATCCAGAGAATACAGAGTGACATTAGAGTCGGCACAAGAACCGATAAGAAGCAAACAGCCCAGGATAAGATGGATAAGGTGAAGGCTAAGATGGAGCACCTGACTTCTTGATCTGGGTAGTTATTATCGTACATCAGACTGGCCTATGGCACGACTGATATTGGAGCTCTACATACGGGTATACCACACGGATGATCGGATCCCTTTGCGGGTTGCACCAAATTTGTGTAGAATCAAACACGGCACTGTCCCCTGCGACGCAACATGGCCCACATAGCACCGCTAGAGTCCTCTCCGCCTAGCAATAACTTCAAGCCAGCCCAGGGCTCTTAGTCAGCAGCTTCTCGCGAAAGCCCCCGACCTGTGGGAAAACGGGCGGGCTGAACTCCATCGAATTTGCAACCAGGGAAACCAGCAAGAGAACAGAGAAGAGCGAAGGACTGAGAGGCACAGAACGGATTCCAACACGCCTGCTTACTTGCCCGCTTCTTCCGAACAAGCTGTCTCATTGCCAATTCAGGGGTTACATTACGTCCCTCACAGCAGATATAATCTGGCACACAAAGACGGTACCCATCCACATCCCCGGCGGCAATGAACTCCGATAACAACTTCACGACGCCATCGTCGCCGTCTAGATCCACCACGAGCCTCAACGGTGTAATGCAATCGCCACGACGGAAGAAGGTTGTTTACAGCGACCGCTACATCCCAAATCGCAGTGGAATTGACCTACAGGCTGCGTTCAGCTTAAGTCACCACGATAATACCCCACAGAGGACGTCAACAGGAAACGAGTCAAACGAGCCGGACCAGCTTAAGGAGGATGAGGCGAATAGAACCTTTTCCACAGTCTTGCGGAACGAACTCTTTGGTGATAATGTGCCGATGACGTCGTCTGCGCAGAAGAATGAGCTGCAGATAACACCTCCAAGGTCGTCTTCAGAAAATGCATCACAGGGGAACACGCAAAGGACACCAAGACAATCAGCAAATCTTTTCTCATACCAGTCGCCGAGCAAGAGCAGACCAACGTCAACTTCTATTGAGAACGACATTTATTCATTGTCGCCCGTGCGAGTTGACTCTCAAAGGTTGTTACTCTCCCCAACGAAGAAACCAAGATCCATCGCCAAAGTACCCTATAGAGTGCTTGATGCTCCTGAACTAGTGGATGACTTCTACCTGAACTTGCTCGACTGGGGGTCTCAAGACATCTTGGGTGTTGGCCTAGGGTCCAGTGTCTATCTTTGGAATGCCTCTTCGGGTTCTGTTGAGAAGCTTTGTGACCTGGGGGCACAGGACAAGATCACAAGCTTATCATGGCTTGGAGTGGGGACCCACATCGCGGTGGGGACCGACTCGGGACTGGTGCAGATCTGGGACGCACAAACTTCGAAATGTACAAGGACAATGACAGGACACACACAAAGGGCATCATCATTAGCATGGAACGAGCACATCTTGACATCAGGGTCAAAAGATAAGACGATACTACACAGAGATGTGCGACAGCCGGAGCACTACATGAAGAAGATCCAATACCATAAGCAAGAGGTGTGTGGGTTGAAGTGGAACGTGGAGGAGAACAAACTTGCCTCTGGAGGCAACGACAACAAGCTGTACGTCTGGGACGGGCTTAACGACACTCCCTTGCACAAGTTTGAGCACACCGCCGCAGTGAAGGCTCTCAGTTGGTCACCTCATCAGAGAGGAATATTGGCGTCCGGTGGTGGGACCACAGATAGACGCATCAAGATATGGAACACACTCAATGGGAATAAGTTGAGCGATGTGGACACTGGTTCACAGGTTTGCAACTTGTGTTGGTCAATCAACTCTGTGGAGTTGGTTTCCACCCATGGATACTCACGCAACCAAGTGATGATCTGGAAGTATCCACAGATGTCGCAAGTGGCATCGTTGACGGGGCATACTTACAGAGTGTTGTATCTTAGTCTTAGCCCCGACGGTAAGACTATAGTCACAGGGTCTGGTGATGAGACGTTACGATTCTGGAATGTGTTTGAGAAGAACAAGCATGAGACTGGACCGCAGTCTGTCTTGCTCGATGCATTTACACAGTTGCGGTGAAACCAATCATAATTGACGACCTCGTGGTGGTTCATCTCTTGTAAACGTTTGTAGTTCCTGATGCTGCTGCTGAGCCATATCTGCATGCTGCTGCTTTTGCATCTCTTTCCTGACGAGATAGGTATGCACCAGAGCAGCATTTCTCGTGGAGCATGCATTCAACCAAGCAAACAATGAGCCCAGGACAGGTGGTAAAGAGATCAAGAGGTCAAACAAGATGTTTGCATGCATCTTGGCAATCAGAGACGCCGGTAAGTGCAATTCTTGATCTGCAATGCTCACCAACCGTCCATGCACAGCAAACATCAACAATGGTCCAATAACTGGGATGATAGCCGCAATAGGTGCCAACCCACATCCTAAATTCACAGGATAACAGCCAAAGAAGTTCTGATCATCTAGCCATGCCCTCTTCTTGATCCTTTTCCATGATTTTTGCTCATGAGGTGTACACGTTTCTGGAGCTTTTCTTCTCTTCTTCTCGCCATGGATCTCCACGTAAAATGGGTTTTTTGTTTGGTATTTCTCTCCAGCCTTCTGATTGATCCAGTCAACGGCCCTGTCATATCCGGGGATTCCCTCGAGTTGTTCCGCCCATCCGTTTATCGTGTCCATGCCGTAAAGTGCCAGGTTGGTTAGGGAATTTTAGTTCGGGTGGTTCGAGAGTTTGGTTGTAGTAAATGACCCACCGGGAAGCTCGGCTACGTTCCGTCTGCCCTTGTACAGTGTACAATGTACAGTGTACTGTTGTACGGCTGGTTAGCACTGAACGCTGCTCTGCGCCGTTGAAGTCTCTTGTCCACAGTCCAATGTGGCTTTGGCCTACGTGTCTGCCGGCCATGCGCTCCATATACGTCCTTCAAGTTTAAGGATTATTCTATATCTGTGCACCTGCATGGCCTCTGTCCAGTAACACGAAACTACATGAACGATGGAGATGAGGGAGGATGTTTCAGTCATACACTAGACCGGGCAGTGCACCAGATGCCCCTGCGACCCTCCTAGCAATGCCCACTGACCACGATGATGAATGGACCCCAGGGGCCTCTCAGAGAGTGCAACGAACTCCGGTCTTTATTTACTTTAGTCTGGCCCATAAGTCAACTGGCGAAGCTGCAGCGATAATACTGTACAAATAACACGAGCCTGGTCCTGGTGTTCTGGATCTCGAGGCTCAACTCTTCAGGCACCTACCACCCAACCCACAACCAACCCACACAGGTCATCGCCAACCTTCACACCGACACCTCTTGGTTATGTAGCCCTGCACTAGCAGTCTTGGGAGACTAAAAGTCCCAGGCCCAATGGGAACAACAGACAAACAAACAAACAGCGGAGGTTGCACTCAACCCCAAACAGAATACATAGGTGTACTGCGGAAATGGATCAACCGGTGCTACTCACAGAGCCGGACTCTGATCCTGAGCGTGCCACTGTTCTGCTGATGGGTCTTCGCCGAGGTGGGAAGTCATCGATATGCAAAGTGGTGTTCCATAACATGCAGCCCTTGGACACTTTATACCTGGAGTCCACCTCGAAACCCACCACGGAGCACTATAGCTCCCTGATTGACCTTGCTGTTATGGAGCTTCCTGGCCAGTTGAACTATTTCGAGCCGAGTTATGATAGTGAGACACTCTTCAAGTCCGTGGGGGCTTTGGTTTATGTCATTGATGCCCAGGATGAATACTTGAACGCACTGACGAACTTGGCAATGATCATCGAATATGCATACAAGGTCAATCCGGCTATTCATATCGAAGTGCTGATCCATAAAGTTGATGGATTGAGTGAGGATTTTAGACTGGACACACAGAGAGATATCATGCAACGGATTGGTGATGAGCTGTTGGACTTGGGGATCGAAGGGGTTCAGGTGAGTTTCCATTTGACGAGTATCTTTGACCATAGTATTTATGAGGCATTTTCGAGGATCATTCAGAAACTGATCCATGAGTTGCCGAGTTTGGAGAACTTGTTGGATAACTTGGTACAACATTCCAAGATTGAGAAGGCATTCCTATTTGACGTCAACTCAAAGATCTACGTTGCCACGGATTCGTCACCGGTGGACATCCAAACCTATGAAGTTTGTGCAGAGTTTATCGACGTTACAGTGGATTTGAACGATCTTTACGATAGTCAAACGAACTTGAAATGCTCCAGTGTTCTACAAAATGGTTACATCCTTACATTCCACAAGATGATTCGGGGATTGGCATTGGTGGCTCTAATCAAAGATGCGGATGTCGACAGTGCTATGGCAATCGTGGACTATAATATTGAAGTGTTTAACCAGGCGTTGAAGGAGATTTGGAAAACATCCATCATCCATCCTATTTAGAGTATACTGCGTGGGGGTTAAACAAGCAAGAACATATAATTTACCTGATCTCTCTATGCTCAACGGCACCTTTCTCCTCATCCCAACTGATAACCTCCGCATTCGGCTCAGCCTTTTCATGGATGACGTCAACCGCAGCACTGGCACTAAAGTCTCTGTGGAAATACTCTGGTCCACAGATGATACAAATGATCAAGCAGATGTTCACACCAACCATGAACAATGCCATAGACTTGGCATAATCGTATATGCCCTTGCCCAATTCCGGCAATGGGAAAGATGAACTGATCTCAGCCTCAATGGTTGAACTTGCCGATGAGGCCAAGTTACCCAATTGATAAGCCAATCCACCGAAAAGAGCCCTGAAAGCTGGCGGGGAGAGTTCCATGATATACACCGATGTGACACCCCAACAACCCATGACGAAGAATTGCATGAAGAATCCACCACACATGAGTCCAGCCATGTTTGTGGTGAAGAATGCTGGATAAATCATCACGGATGAGCCCACTGCGCACGTCAGGATAGCCAGACGTCTTCCAGTGTATTCAGAGAGCACACCGACACAGAGGCCACCCACAATGGCACCAAGGTTGACAACAATCATGATGATCGTACGGTCGTTAGCGTTGAACATGAGCTGGGTTTGAAGCATTGTAGGCATTAAATCCTGAGAAGCATGAGAGGAGAAGTTCATCAAGGACATGTAAGCAAGGAGATACACAAACATTAACCAGTGGCTCTTCATGGCTTGCTTCAAGTCAGCACAAAACTGCCTCCATGGTGACGCGGCCTGCGCTTCATTGCCCTCAGCCAACGCCTTCTCACGTTGAACACGCTTGAGTTCAACGAAATGTGGATGTTCTGGGAAGCAAAGTCTCCAGACGAAGAGTATTGCCGGTGGGCCAGCAGAGAACCAAAATAGACCTCTCCAGCCGTGCGTAGTGTCCTCAAATGCGCGATAGAAGGCCACTGCGAGGATATAACCGAGATTGTAACCTGGGAGGAAGATTCCCCCCAGGACAGAACGGGACTGCGTCTTTTGCGCCTCTAGAGCTGTAGCTGATGCCGTGGTGTAGCATCCACCCCTTTGTTCGTTAGTATTTCATAGATGTGCAGGGGAAGGGGTCCCAGGGAAGAACATACATGCAGACCCCGAACAGGAGTCGGACGATAAGGAATTGTGCATAGGTCTGGACGAACCCTGTACCGATTTCAATCACCATGAACAGAAACATGACAGCGAGATAAGTTGGCTTACGGCCATAAGTATCAGCCAATGAACCAAAGATTACCGCGCCGAGCGAACGGGTCATGAGCACCAGGGTGATACCCCAAGTGATATCATGGATGGATCTGTCAAACGCCAACGCCAACGCTGGTGCGCACGCAGAGACGGCAAAGAAGTCAAATGCATCGATTGTCCAAGCGGCATAACCCATAAAGAAATTGTTCCAGTCACTCTTGCTGAGAGATCTCAGCGCAGGCAGAGGGTTCAACGCGCGTACTGATGTCCCTGGGACGCGGAACAGCGTAGGAATACGCGAAGCGATGTATTGCGATGCGGCCATGTGGTCTGTATGTGCTTCTGTATGGCCTCTCTCCCCAGCCAGTCCTATACAGCAGTGCATCCAGCAGCTTTTATACCTGAGCGTCGGTCTACCCCGGATTCTGGCCGCATGTGGAAAGGCGAGGCTACGGCTTCTAAAAGCGGGGGAGGCAAGCGGGTCTCCGTGCGCTGTTTGCGTGATGTGCGCGGCGGATCTGGGGAAGTCCCAGGGAGGCAGCTGCTTGGCAGTAGTGCGGTCCAAGGTTTGGACCAATGAGATAGCACCGGCCCGGGGAGGCTAGGGAGGAAGGGGTGGAGATGTCGTTATCGAGCTGGTTGTGTTTGCGGCGTTGTCATGGTGGATCTTGGTTTGGTTGTGGGTGGGTGGAGTGGGAGGTCTCGACAAGGGATATACCTGCCTAGTCTGTAGAGAGCAACGTTGGACATCACAAAAGTCGATAAGAGCATCAGGGCAGGTACTAGGTGATAGGGCCCATTTGTTGGGCACTCGATGAGATGTCCTTCAAGAGGCCCCGGGCACGACCCCTCAGCATGACGTTAAACCATCTAAATATCTTATCTCCACCCTGCACCCCGCCACCGCCACCCACCACCAAAAGCTTGCCATGATCAGGTCATTTGACGCACAGCTAGGGGCGTGTTCGGAAATTACTGGGCTAAACTGGCCAACATTGTATCCTGTTGTATCAATCCGTATAAACCAACAAACTTCATCTCCCCTCCAGCTGAGCAATCTTGAGCTCTGCACCGCTTAACCGTGACTCCAGCGTTGCGACACGCATCTCTAACGTTTTCACATAGCTCATGAGACCATCCTGTGGTTTCTCCCGGACTGGCACCTCTAGCCGTTCAGGTCTATGCACCTGCACCTGGACGTTTTCCCTTGAAATATGCCCCGGTCTTAGAGGCTCAGTGAGCCGTGTGATAGAAGGTAGCTGTTCCCGCACTTTGAACTGTGACTCGTATCGTTTGGCCTCGTTATCCTCATCGATCAAAGCACACCCACTAAGTGAATTCGCATGTCTCACAAGGGCATCGGCCCTAGCAAAACGGCGACCGCATGACTTGCACTCGAACGGCTTCTCACCGGTGTGCAGCTTCTCATGTCTCTTCAGGTCATGGAGCCGACGGAACTTGGATGAACAGATATGGCACCGGAACGGCTTCTCCAGCGTATGTGTGAGCAAATGCGACTTGAGATTGTGTTTACGAGTGAACACATGTGCACAATGATCACAGATGTACTTCCGATCCTCGTCATTGGCGTCAGTATCAGATGGTGAGGGCGAGGGCGCAGAGGATTCGTACTCGTGAGTCTCTTGTTGTCGTTGTTGATGCTGATGCTGATGCTCAGACCCCTGTTGCTGCTGGTTGAGAGCCTGTAGCGGGTGCTGCAGCGCTGAATGTTCGCTCATCTCGGACTGGGCTCGGCGGGGTGGGACACGGTGGCGTCGTGAGCCTGTGTGTTACTGGCGGACAGTAGCACGGTAAGCACGCGTGTAGTGCCACCGAACAAAACTTGCAAGAGGGCGAAGGTGTGGCGGTGTTGTGGCGTTAATTTTTTGAAAGTCTCCACCCGCTTGCTCAGCTCCGTGGCCCGAAAACGGACCAAACTCCGCTCCACGAACTGCTCGCCCCCCTCTGCCGCTCCGCACAAATCTGCCAACTGCACGGGGTTCCAGCACCGCAGCCAATGTTCAGAAGGATCTCACTGCTCGCAACAGTCACCGGCGTTGGAGGCTACTGGTATCTCCATCGGCAGCTGGGGGAGAAATACCCGGACATCAGGCCGTATGACTTGCCCAAAGAGAGCCGCATCACCTCGCTGCTGAACAACCAACACAAACACGGTGATAACTACATCGCCTACTGTGACACGTTCAAAGCCACTGTGCAGACACCGCTATCCAAAGAACAAGTGGCAAGCAAAATTCTTTCACACCCGACTCTTGGACTAGTCTCTTCAGCGGATGGTGTCTCGACACTAGGTGCGTTTCAAAAATGCCAAAGCAGCGTGAAATCGACACGGGTGTCTCACTCAACTATCCTACCGTGGACATGGAGCTCACCCAAGTTTGTGGCATTCTTTGAAATGCTGGCAGAGTATGGCTACCCGTGGAGATTGATGAACGGTGGCTTCCATGAGGTGTTGGTCGTAGCATTGGGGAACAACACCTACGATGTCTACTTTGCCAGTGCGCATGAATACAAGGATCTCAGGGACGGCAAACTGTTGCCTCGCTTTGCACAGCTGCTGCACAGAGACTACGCCCGACTGGTGCTTGACCTCGCCACGAAGTGAGTTACCCCCCTGCCATCGCTGAGCACCGTTACCCTCTCGACATGACGCTGTGTGTTACCCGTCCGCAGAGTGGCGCCTACCAGACCGCGCGGGCCAAAACAAAAAAAAACCATTGCGGGGGCAACAATCGCACGTTGAAAGGCCCGTGCGCCACAAACGAAATGGCCCGTTCCAGGCTGGCTGGAGAGAAACCGTTTGGGCTCAGTTTTTGGGGGACAGCAGTTGAAGTTGTTAGTGAAGATAGGGGTCTCAGTATGCCTGGTATCAGTCTAATCAGAGGCTGTAGTACACCGTAGCTGCATCGGTGGTGCCCACCAGATTTGCGCCAAATTCTCCGCAATTTGAGAATGGCGGATTACGTAATGTTTGGCACACACACGAGGGGGCGAAATTGGGTCATTGGCACCAAAGTTCATGGAGGGCGAGCACCAGCATCCCATACGGCACAGCTCTACCGGGTCCCTTGTGCCATACAGCGACACCCTACACCAGGTTCCCCATCGCGAAATTTACGGGTACGCTGGCGTCCAAAGCACCCAAGATCTCAGATTTGAAACCACAAAGAGTGACGGCATGATGGACATGTCTCTGCTGCAATCGCGCAAGAGACCTCGTCCTAGCTCAAGCTTCAGCGACTGGAACACCCTGATCCACAACAACTTTGACGATGCACTGGACACCACTGCTAGAGCCTCCAGCGTGATCGTGCTCGACTCTGACGATGACAACTATGAGTTCAAGAACACAGGCCATGGCGATGTCACCGATGGTAATGATGGCAACGGTGACAACGAGAAAACGGTGATGTCCAGCGAGCCGGTGCTGGACCCTGGTGCTGTACGGTACTTTGACGAAGACGACATGACGAGCTTGTATGATGAAGAACAACGCATTCATCAACGTGCCTTTGAGACAAATGTTAACGAGGGGTTCAACCTCAACTCTGAGTTCGACAGGGGACTGATACCACCGGGGGCACAGGTGGGACTCAAGAAACGCAGAACAAACTCACTCCCACAGTTGCCCCTATCTCAAATATCCTACAGACGTGTCTCTGAACTCACAAAGATTGGTGACATCAAGCCAAATCTGATCCCCTCAGGTGTCTCCCCATTGAAGGTGCCTGCATGCGACTCGAGCAACTCGTCCTTAGCTTCATCAAGCTATAGGTATATGACTGCAACGACGTCCACATCGCCACTATCACCTGTTCCATACATGAAGCCGCGACCAGTGACCACGGATGAGAATGGGTACTACATTGCGGAGGCGGGGGGCTTCTTCGCCAATGGCCGGTTCAAGATCCTTTCAATCCTCGGCCAGGGAACGTTTGGCAAAGTTATCAAGGCATTTGACTTGCAGACGAAGGATACTGTTGCCATCAAGATCATCCGTGCTATACCCAAGTATCGCGAGGCTTCCAAAATTGAGCTTCGTGTGCTAACAACAATTAAGAAGGCGGATCCGGACAATTTGAACCACTGTATACATCTTCGGGAGGTGCTTGACTATGAGAACCACATCTGCATCATCACTGATCTGCTTGACATTTCGCTCTATGAGTTCCTTCAATCGAATAAGTTTAAACCATTCCCTGGTTCCCAGATCCAGGCAATAACGAGGCAGCTCGTTAGATCCGTGGCATTTCTTCATGATTTGCGTTTGATACACACCGATCTCAAGCCGGAGAATATCTTGCTTGCATCGGCAGATGCACTAAAACATCGCAAGTTCCTCGTGCTCAAAAACCCATTGATCAACATCATCGACTTTGGCTCTGCGGTCTTTGAGGATGAATATCACTCAGATTTGGTTTCCACGAGGCATTATCGCGCGCCCGAGATCGTTTTGGGGATTGGCTGGTCCTTTCCGTGCGATATGTGGTCGTTGGGATGCATCCTCGTGGAGCTCGTTACTGGTGAGGCCCTGTTCAGCACCCATGAAAACCTTGAACACTTGGCAATTATGCAGAAAGTTATCGATGCGAAGATGCCCAAGCGGTTGGTACGCCGTATTGAGAAGGCATCCATCAGAGAGTTCTTTGTACAACGAGGTGATGAGTACACGTTGAATTACCCAACGCGGTCAACGGATCAGAAGAGCATCGAACATGTGAACAAGGTGAAACGCCTTGACAACTGGATTTGCTCCAAGCTCAAGCTCAAGGTGAAGATCAACATGCATGAGTCCTTGGAGAAGAACTGGGTGCGGAACTGCGCAAAGATTGACCAGTTGGACTATGAGGCATTCCAGTTCTGGTACTGGTTCATCGACTTGGTGAGGCAGCTGTTGAAGTATGACCCTCGTGAGAGGATCACTGCCATCAAAGCGATGGAGCATCCATGGTGGGACTTTGGAATAATGGATGAGGCAACGAGTGCCTTATGAGGTTGGCGATTTTGGTGATTTTGGTGGTGCAGTGCATGGTGACGGGATGAGGTTTGGTTGGCAAAAATGGTTTTATATGGCTTAGGTTTAACGCTATCTTTATTGTGGACACCTTTTTTGGTTCTGAATCGGGAGATGTATACGGCTGGCCCGTTCTTTTGAAGCGTTGATGGGTAGTTGAGTAGGAGTTGGTGGATCTTTCATGATTGATGATGTGTTTTTTTTGCCCTGAACAGATCACGATCATGGCTTTCTTAGGGCTGAGAACAATTGCCAGTTTTGAAAAGGAGAAGAAGGAAATCACCAATGTCAGGGGCGCCAGGTAAGTGTCACGGGCCCGTCGTACCCCCGTGACAAGCACTAACACCACAAAGGAAACTCGTTTGCGAACTTCAACCCGACACCGCCTGAACGTGGCTCATTCCCATTAGACCATGACCACGAGTGCTCGTCGATTATGGCAGAATACTTGGACTGTCTTAAGCTCGTGCAGGGCAACAACGCCCTCAACTGTCGTCTTCTAGCCAAGAGATACCTTGGATGTCGTATGGATAACCAGTTGATGGATAAGGATGAGTGGAAGAACCTGGGGCTGCCCGATGACAAGAGCCCCCCTGGTGAAAGTAGCAAAGCGGGAGAAGAGGCACAAGTGAAGAGAACGAACTGAATGACTGTACATACAACACAAGCAAGCTGGTGCCACAAATATCAAAAGTTATTGACTTAAAAAAAGAGTTAAAAACACAGAGCATGCACCGCTATAGACCTAACCGTTACCACACAACCGAACCAAACCAGTAGTTTATAAAAAAAAAGAAGAGAGTGGGGGAGCACTCAAGAGCTGAAGAAGTCATTAAACTGGGTGACAAGTTTGCGTGCACCAAGTGCTGACGTCTTTACAGCTGGTATCAGAGTCTTGAGGACTTTTTCCTGTGCAGCTCTCAGTTCTGCGCTGATTTGAGCAGCCTTGCTCTCAAGGGTTCCGGCACTGTGCTTATGAGAGGAAGCATAGCTCCTCCATACTGTGTGCCACTGCTCACCAAGGCTTGATATCACACTGTCGGCCAAAATGTTTGCACCTGATGCCGCAGAAGTCACTGCATCGTTGGTTGCTTCCCTTAGGTGTCCCCAATCAACACGACCCCCCACCTCTTTCTTAACATACGATGTGAATACTCTTGAATGGCTCGCCAACGCCACATAGGACGTTTTGGCCAACCACTCAGTACGTTGACCATGGGTCTCCAATGCCCATAGCATCCAGTTCTTCATAGTGGTTGCATCATGAATCGCCACAGCTTTCGCATTAGCGATAAAACAGCCGGCATTGGCAACGAGCTTTGAATCTGAAACCCCCCTCACCTCATGCAGGATCCGAGCCGATGTGTATTTCATAGCAGCGCAAGTGGCATTTGCAGTCCCCTTTGCCTTATGGACAAAGTCCGAATTGTGGTGGTACACATGCTGCGCGCCCCTAGCAGCGGAGTGCAAGATCTGACGAGTCTCCTTGACAGCCTCCTTGGAAAACTTGATTGAGGTCTGCCCGAGCTGGCCCCAGTATTGACTTAGCTGGGATTGCATCGACTTTGCCGCATTGGTTAGATCCTGAACAAACAAAGAGTAATTAGGAGTGCTTCTCGTTGGAGCGTCTGGGTCATCCTTGTGGAGTGCAAACCAATCACTGAGATCCTCCCTGAGCAGAGTCTGCGACTTTGAGTCATCCCAACCCCCAGAACTGATCAGTTCACTCTTTAATCCATTGAAACACTGCCAGTTAGGACACTGTTCCATCTTGTGCTTCACCCTGTCATAGTGCGAAACGGGTGAGTTACCCCAGGCAGGAATGAAATACCCACCTAGCAAAGAAGTCAGGACAAGACCACCGATGGTCAAATACTTGGCCCAGTTCTTGCCTGGCTTCTCAGGATGTTTGGCTGCAAAGGATAAAGTCACACCTGCACGGTGCAGTAGCAATTTGCCATCCTGGCTCGAGTCAGCTTGCCAAACAGACTGGTCCTTTGCTATTTCGGTCAACAGTGGGGATGGAATGCTGTAGAGCTGTGCGCTCTGTCTCAGCGAGGACAGTAGAGGATCAGGGAGACTGTACCCGTGCTCCGACTCCTGGGTGTTGTCTCTCAAAGTGGACTGTGAAGCCGATTGGTCCTCCTGTGCGCCACCCTCCCGGTAGCGATGCCCATCCGGCCCATCCGGCCCATCCGTCTCTTGGTCGGAGATAGAAGAGATGACATCAACGTCATGATCAGCCTCTGAAGACGAAGTCGATCTGACATCATCGGTGGTGTTGTTGTCATCTGTAAAGATCACAGACCAGTCGCTCTGTAACTCAAAAGGTGGCTCGGCCGTTCTCTCATTGCTCTCTCCGTAGTCGCTGGAGCTGTCACTTCCTGTTGAGCTCTCCTCGGCGGAGCTCATTAGTACCTTGTAGCCACTGGCTACAGCTGGCTTTGTCATATTTGGGGATCCCTTCGATAGCGATTTCCCCCCGCTGGTGGCAAGTGGGGTCACTGATTCCTCTTCAAACAACGAAAACGGATCACAATAACCGCTGGCTCAACTGATTTCCGGGGCCTTCTTTCAATTCCCAGATGATCACACGCTTATTTGGCACACAACAGACGGTTCGAATGGAAAATGTTCCAGCAGTTTCTCTGGTTGAGGGAGATAAGAGACGGGCTTTTCCCCCTGATTTTGCTCACATGCGCCGCTACGCAAAAAAGAAAAAAAAAATTACCCCCGTGAAGACGTTTGACACATAAAATCCATGCATTATATCAGCTCTTCCCCGAGTGGTGCTCCTTGAGGAGCTTCACCTTGTGATGAAGCTCTGCGACAGTGTTCGCGAGCTCCATGAATAGACTGAACTCCTCGTGCAAGGTGTTCACCACTAGCCCCATGCCACCCACATCACTTATGGAGTCCTTCTCCACACCTTCGACGGCGGCATCAACCTCTGCAAGGGCCAGGGTGTAGCTTTCCAACTTCTTCTTGAACGACTCCGCCTTCCTATTGAAGTACTGGTCAATCTCCACCGAAGAAATCTTGCTCCCAACGGTGAGCAACCTCTGGAGGATCACAAAGAAGTTCTCGGCATCGTTGAGGGCCTCATCAGTAGAGGCCCTGATCTCTTGTAGTAGCTTCAAATCGTTGTCGAGCGCCTGGCTGATATGACTGTACTTATTCTGCAGGTATTCCATATCCCTTGGGATGCTCTCAATAACCTCTTCATGTTCAGACTTCTCAGTTTTGAGCTGTTCAGAGATCTGTACTTGACTTTGGATGAATTGATCCAACTGCTCAATCTCTGTGCGCATGTTTGCAGGAAGATCACCAATTGTGGTCAATGGTGTGATGTTTGGAATCTGCTGCTGCTGCTGCTGCTGCTGCTGCTGACCACCAAACAATGAGCCTCCGATGGTGTTGTCATTCCTGTTGTTGAAAATACCACTTGACGCATTGTTATTCTGTCCAAAGAGCCCCGTGGATCCTGAGGCATTAGTATTTCCTCCAAATAACCCGCCAGTTGTCCCCGTGTTAGCGGTATTCCCACCAAACAAACCCCCAGGAGCTCCCGTGTTATTCGCATTAGAAGTGTTACCTCCAAAAAGGCCACCAGTGGTGGGAGCAGCTGGCTTTGCACCAAAGAGACCGCCAGATGCGCTGTTGATGTTGCTGTTATTCTGGGCACCAAACATTCCTCCAGGTTGCGTTGTAGTGTTCGTAGCTGGTGCACCAAATGCCGGTTTGTTTGCACTTCCAAAAAGCCCACCAGAGGTGGTGTTTGACGATGCTGTGTTGTTTGCGCCAAACAATCCACCGCTGGTGTTTGTATTCGTAGTATTCAAACCAAATGCAGGCGTGGAGGAGGAACCAAATGCATTAGTGGTTGTCGGCTTTGAACCAAACATCGAGCTCGTATTTTGTGTGTTATTGGCGTTGTTATTCTGGCCAAAGAGTCCACCAGATGTAGTATTCTGTGCAGGTTGACCAAATACAGTAGAGCCCGTCGAGTTGCCAGCCCCAAATGAAGTCTGCGTGTTGTTGTTGTTGTTATTGTTGGTTGACCCAAAGAGTCCACCGGAGTTGGAGGCTCCAAAAGTGCTCGCTCCTGCCGATCCAAAGCCTCCAGTGGCCGGTTTTGCAGCTCCAAATGTGCCACCGGTGTTGTTGTTGCTCTGCGCACCAAATGCGTTACCAGCGGTGTTGCTCGCCCCGAACCCTGTCGTACTGGTGTTGGATCCAAAGGCATTAGTGTTATTCTGTGTGGAGCCAAACGCATTTCCAGTGTTCGCCGCAGAGCCACCAAACATTCCCCCCGTGGAGGGTAATTTCCCAAATGTGCTTCCAGCGTTGGAGCCAAACATTTCGGGTCAATTGCCGGTTGATGCTTGAAGCTGGCTGTTGACGCTTGAAGCTGGCTGTTCAGTTCTCTCACGTTGTTTACTTTTTGGAAGATTTTCAGATCATCTCGGGGCGATCTGAGGCCCGGCGTACATGTGAGACTACTGGCGTAAGTTGCAGCTTATAGTACAAATGGCATGAGCTAGGCTGCAGAATTACCCACTATCACCCACCCAACCAATCATTCCGTGACCTCCAGCCAATGTCTCATTTCA
The DNA here is from genome assembly GCA_003707745.2 of Williopsis misumaiensis. Taxonomy (NCBI): domain Eukaryota; kingdom Fungi; phylum Ascomycota; class Saccharomycetes; order Phaffomycetales; family Wickerhamomycetaceae; genus Williopsis; species Williopsis misumaiensis. The sequence goes on from PPLI02000033.1 coordinate 86,793, forward strand.
AGGGCAGCACGTTGTCAGCGAACTGTCCTGCCCAATTCCCCGGTGGATAGTACTGACAGACAGTATACTGCCCATAGTACGGTCCACAATCCTTGTATGCACATCCAACTCTAGTGGTGTTCTTCCAAACCAACTGTGTGAAATGGCCCGTTGTATATGCAAACGATGGGTCGTTATAGTCATATAACTCGATCTCATCATACCATGCATTGACCGCTGCAGATATGGTATAACCCAGGGCGAGGTTCTCACCATACCCATCACCAGAATGGATCAGAGTTCCATTACAATTGTATGAACCTGCAAATCGTTGTGCATTGGCAACGATGGCGTCGTCTCGTATGAGTGCTGGTGTATCATGATGAAGTGCTCTTTTCGCATTGTGCTGCATCAATGAGATCTCGTCATCCGGGATAATTGTGGTCGTGGTCAATACCGTTGAAGTTATGGTCGTTGTTCGACCCCCCGTGGGAGATGGTGTTGTATCTGGCTGATGTACAGATGTGGACCATAACGTGATTGTCTCTACAGCTATTGAGCTTGATCTCTTTGTCACCGTAGCAATATTAGTAGTCTCATACACGGTGAACATCGTGCCGATCGTAAGCTGTATGATCCAGAACAGATAGATCATTCCGTACGTCGGTCGATATGGTGGTCAGTTTTACTGACCATAAATGCTTATATACCAATGTAATTATGTTTCAGACTGTCTTAGCTGTTTATTTTAGTGTGGCATGGATGGATCCCCTTGCAGCGATGTCACGTTGATGAAACATCCATGCGAAAACTGGCGCAACCCGCCGAGGCAGGTGATTCATGAAGAGAACGATCGGATGCCTGTGGAAGAAACGCGGGGCGTAGCTCTGTATGCGGCTGGTGTGTTTGATTGATATAGGCCCCTTCCCCATGGAATGCCTATGATCTTCACGTACAACTACAATGAGTGCGGTATAAACATAAAGGTATAACTGAGGTATTCAGAGAAGAATGGCTGCAAGCCATGGATGAAAGAAGATGTGGAACGAATGTCATAAGGGCAGACCCGCCTTTTTAAACCAATGGGAGCACGTTAGAAGAGTACTCCCCGGCATAGTTACCAGCAGGGTTGTACGAACAGATGGTGTACTGTCCGTAGTAAGAGCCACATGATTTATAACCACAACCCAACTGCGTGGTGTCTTTCCACACCACTTGTGTGAAATGGGAGCCGGCTGGGTTTGACCAGTCATAATAACTAATCTCGTCGTACCAAGCATCAACGACACCGGTGGTGGTGTAGCCAAGACCCAGGTTCTCACCATATTGGCCGCCGGAGTGGGTGAGTGTTCCCGAGCAGTCGTATGCGTCGGCATAGGCCTGCGCATAGTCCTCGAGGGTGGAGGACCAAGTGAGGTCTGGGACACCATGGAGGGCTCTCTTCTTGTTGTGCTCGTCAAGAATGGCACTGGCAAAGGAGGAGTCAGCGGTGGCAGTGGCGGAGGTGGCGGAGGTGGAGGTGGTGGTTGGGGTGCTTGAAGTGGTTGGGGTTGTTGAGGTTGGAGAAGATGTGGTTGTTAGAGAGGAAGTGGTGGTTGGAGCATAAGTAGTCGATGGCTCGTAAGAGGTGGTTGGGGTAAGAGTGGTGGTTGGTTTGGAATCCGTGGTCGTCACAGACTGTTCAACAGCGGCAAGAGTCTGAGTCTGTGCAGCAGAGGAGGTCGCGGTCGCGACGCCCTTTGTGTAAGTGGTGAGCAAAGTCTCGGTGGAGTCACCAGAGATCCTGACGAGCTTGGAGACCACGACCTCGACAACGTTACCCAAGGCAGGGGCAGCGACGGCACTGGAGGCTGGGGCCTGTGGGCCAGCGGTGACATAGACGACTTCGTCGACGGTGACGACAGCTGGGGCGGCAAGCGCAGAGCTGGCAAGAGCGAGCACGGTGGAGACTCTCATAGTAAGGAATGTGTGGGCGCGATGGGCGGGGGGTCGATAAGGAAAGTGTGGATCGACGAGCCTGCTGAAAGAAAGTGGGCGCTCTGGGGTGGGAGGGGGGTCTGGTGGCCGCTGGGAGGGAGCGAGGGAGTGTTGTGTGCTGGAGACTGGGGGAAGGAGGGGGCGCTCTGCCCCCAAACACAGCGGATGCGGCGCGTGTTTTATACGCGCGGGCCTTTCAATTCGAGACGTGAAGCAGCGCGCGACGGCAGTGCGCGGAGGTGCGTCTCCTTGCAGGGGGAGGGCGTCGGATCGGATTGGGTGGCTGGTGGCTGGTTGCTGGCTGGCGGGGGGATCAACGGGATCAAGTGGTGAAACATGGGGGCATTCTGACAGTTCAGAGGTGCATGGACACGTTGCACTCGGCCGAGACCAGTTGTGTTCGATACAATCGCCATATTTCCACCCCATCCACCCCCAGGACAAGAGCTTCCTAATGCAGGTTTTTTCCAGATCCAGGCCAACTGGAGGCATGCCAACTCAATTCTTCAGGCCCACACTTCAAAACGAGTGAGTGATACATCCAGAGGTGAAACCTCTACTGTGCATTCCCATTGGGTAGGTTGAAGCCTAGACCACTACAACCAACGCATCATCTCTACACGGCTGGATTCTGCCGTTAACCAGGCCGAGATCTCAATTAGCATTGCCATTAGGGGGTGCGCCAGTGCTTCGACACACCCGTGATGAACTGATTCCAGGCCTTTTGACTTTTGGGTTCAAAATTGTGTGGTCTCGAGGCAGCGCAGACAAGGGTGCGAACACCCAACCATGACCAAGACCTATTGTTATCAGAACGCATACCAAGGGTATTCAACTGAGGATCCAACACAATGCTGGTCCATCTGGATCAGCCCTCCGCATCGCTACGACTGGCATCAGTGGCATAGTCCATGTGCCTCTCCGAAAACCTGCCCAGATCAAAGATGTCAAACTGGGGCAGACAAGCCCAATGTGAATTTAAGGTTTGTTATTAATTGCGTCAGTCAGGCGAATGTCTTCGGAAACGTTGTGCATACACTGCGGGCGTTTGTTTAATGGCGTTATTTCCATCCGCACCTGACACCCGAGACGGTCCACGCGGGACATGGCACCCGACATCGGTACATCTGACTCCACACATCCGATGCCCATTAGATTGTTGCATCCTCAAGATCAAAAGTCATGGTGATAGTGAACGCGGAGTAACTTCGACCAGCCTTGCATAGTAATGGAAGCCCACACGCTTCGGACACAACACATCGAGCCCCAGCTGACCCTGCGCAGTGCACCACCAATGGGCCGCCGTGTTAACACAACAGCCAACAAAAGCAAATCATCAAAGCCAATCGCCCGTATCCAATCCTACAATCCCCACACCTGGCCACGGCCCAATCACCCATTCTGAAAAATACGCGCTTGTGTTTCAAATATACGCCACCCCCAGCAGGGCCTTCCCCACCCGGCCCCACGCAGATCTCTGCGCAAACCAAAAAACGAAAAAAAAGGGAGAAATCTGGTAAACAAAGTTGTGAAAAAGATGACGTTGCGTTCGGTGCCTGCGTTTTGTTTACACAGCAGAGCATTTTGGCTTGAAGGGGTATTTTACACTGCAAGAATTGCCGAGCAAAGTTTGAAACTCTGAGGCAGGGTTGAATCATTAATAGGCTGCTATTTGTCGTGGATCAATGGCCCCACCCACCTCCACTGCATCCCCACTTCCCATCAGCTTCCATTTTTCTTTTCTATAACCGGCATCCCCCCACCCCACTGCGTAAGATCACAAAATCTCCATGCACCATCTGGAATGGGCAACGCAGATCTAGAATTAACTGCTTCAGCGCATGGCCCACAGATAACTACATTTTACAAAACGCACATGATCTGGGTTCAATCTCTATATGATCATTGCCAATACAGCTCATTCGTCAAACACTTTAACGTAGTCGGCACCACCAACGCACTGCGCAACAGTCCATTGCTCTGGCCCAACAAGATTGTTCACATCTATTGCAACGTTCACTGTGGGCATAGTACCATCGTGCTCCAAGATCAACCCGGTCGGTGGCTCGCTCTCATTGATCCATCCAGAAACCTCGTTTAAAACCTGCTCAGCGGTCTTCTGATTGGAAAGAATCTTCCAGTCAAAAGTATCATGGTCCCAGAGTGCCGCTTGCATCCCAAACTTCCTCAGAATGTGTCTCACCCTGTTATCAAGACCTCCATATGGTGGTCGAAACCATTTTGGTAAATGATGGCCAGTGGCATTCATAGCCCAGATAGACCACTCAAACTGTGCAATCAACCGCTCATTGGTCAAGTGCGGTAAAAACTCGTGTGACCAAGTATGTGATCCCAACAAATGACCGTCTCTTTGAACATCTTGATAGATTTCAGGGTACTGTACCACATTGATCCCCAATGTGAAGAAAGTGGACTTGTTCTTCAAATGGGCCAAAAGCTTTGACGTGGCAGGCGAAGGTCCATCATCAAAACTTTGTGAAAGCTTTGGACAACTAAATACGTCATCCGCTTCCACACACTTGAAACAGTCAAACGAACATGTATCTCTTGTTCCTGGACAGATACCTTGTTCATACGGGGGAATCGCTGGGATATCCTCCAACTTTATAAACTCCAAAGGAATATAAGGCGGATCCATACCAGGCCATTCAGTTAAACCGGTGAAATCTTGTAACCACTGAGGTACAGGCAACAGGGCCTCAACATGTGGATCAAAACTGGTAGGAGTGGGGTATGTGATAGGGAATTCAGCCTTGCCAGCATCCCTTGGTTGCAAATAGTTTGTGTTTTGCGGTGTCTTCTCGATGTAGCGCTGTTGTTTGATTGGGGAGTGCACTCTCAGACTTGTATCATGGAATCTCAGTGCACAGACCGCGGTAACAAAGATTGAAAGTGTTTGTGGACGCATCATCAGCAAATAGCTAGAAAGTCGGCAGCATGGATCGTGCCGTGCTGGTTTTCTCAAAAGTCTTTATAGCACGGCATTTTGTGTTTTGACACAAAACCGGCGGCCCCAACACCGCATCCGCCGGTGAAAGCAGCAGATCTTTGTTATATCCGAGGCAACTATAACCGTGCATCACTAGGCTGTGGGAATATCATGGCTTAACGTCCGTAGAAACTGGTGGTTTCATAGTGAAGCCCTCCATCCGGGGACTGCGTATCAGAGAAGAATCTCTCAATCTTGTTCCATCCGTGTGCCATATATCTCCAGCAAAGGAGCTTGCACGTCTGCGCTGAGAGCCTTGGGAATCCTGTGACCCTGATGTAGAAGATTGTGAGGTGAGCCCGTTGATCGTTTGCAAAAGCGATCTGTTCTCATCTTTCAACTGTTGAATCTCACGCATAAGCTTGAGTACAATGGCATCCTGTTCACGTTCCATCAGATCAAACACCTCCTCTGTCGAGGGTCTTCGCTGGGGTTGTTCACTGTGGCGCCTCAGCGATGCCGTGCTGGGACTCTCCAGACCTGAGAAGCTGCTACGCGGAGAGCTTCGAGACGAAATAGGTCCTGTACCCATGATTGGAGTACGGCTTGAGATGGTGGAACTTGTAGCATACGACGAGCCCAAGTGCAACGCCACCGCAGACGTCGACGTCGACATCGACGGTGAGGTGCTCCCACTGCTCACGCCATACGTATACGGCACACTTAACGAGGACGAGAAGTCGTCACCAGTGGCCAGCGAGGTACGCTGTTGTGAAAACGAGTTATGGCGCCTATTGTGTGGCGGAGCTCCACGTGTGCGTAACCGCTGGGCAGTATTAGGCTGTGACCTAATCGGCGAACGCGAATGCGTCGAGTTTCCTGTATGCGGTGGTGGCTGTGCCTGCGTCCAGCGATTGGTGCGAGGTCTCTGTTGTTCTGCCATCCTGCTGTGACTCTGAGACAGTTGTAAGTTGGCGGCGAGTAGGTCAATTACTGCTAAGTCGTAGCTTTTTTCCCGCCTTCAAATGGAATTCGGTGATATGAACCACCTGCTCTTATCGTGCGCAACGTGCTATCTGACACCTCCGGACACCAGACTGATAACCTTTTGTGCTTAACTATAGGACAACGCTTGGTTGCCTTGTGGTTAAAGATCTTTCCACTGCTCAATTCTTTTATATACTCACAGCGATTGCTAACGATTGCGCCTAAGGTTCTATAAATTTCTCATCTGCTCACTAAATGCTCCGCCCCTATGGCCCGCTGCCCCTAAATGGAGGCAGTTCTAGACTCACATCCCAACACCTCTCTCACTTCAGCGCCAGCAGGAAACGCTTCTCATCAGCCTTGTTAAGCTGGAGCAGGGTGGACATCACGGGTAACAGCTGCTGCCGCTGGTCACGGTGTTCAAGGAACCCAAGGAGTACATTACGCACGTAGGCGATCTTATCACTGTCAGGTGACGGTAGCGAACCAATGGCATCCATACCTGATACAATAGAGTTTGATCTGGATGATACAGGTGAACCCACTGGAGTGGCCTGGTTAGATCTTACTCGTTGTTCCTTAAGCTGTGAAGTGACAAGTTTCAAGTTCTTCGATAGCCTGTCCTGTTTGGCGGCAAGCTCCTCGTTTAATCGCTTGAGCACATGGTTAAGGTTCTCATACTCACGAACTTTCTTCTCTGAGTTGCCCAAGGATTCACGCATCTTTGAAACCACCTCGGAGAGGTCATTGGAACTTGTGTGTGATTGCTGTGATTGCCTCTCCAATGCATCCCGCGACTGAGTAAGCTCTTGGATCTGTGCTGTGAGTAAGCTCTCCTTTCTTGTCCAGTCACGAACAACTTTCTCGAGCTCATTGTTCTTCAAAACCGTCTCCTCGCGCTCTCTTTGCAACCGTGCAAGCATAATCGCATGGTCACTCTGCATGCGCTCCTTCGTCTCCAACGCTGTGCGTAGCTTAGAGCTGAGCTCATCAACTCTCGTATCTTGAGTCACCTCTTTGTCTAAGAGGAGCCTTCTAATGGTACCAGCCTCACGTGTTCTCTCTTGCAACAATGATCTGCATTCAGATAATTCATCCTCAAGCTCCTCAGAGCGTGCTTGTGCCTCTTTGAAAGACACATTGAGCTCCTGACATTGCCTCTTCACGGACTCGAGTTGTTCGTTCGATGTGGACTTGACGCTTTGCAAATCCTCAAACTTGTCTGCCAGAATAGTGTTTTGATCCATAAGGGTCTTCTTCTCATCCAGCGCAAGCTGATACTTGGTCTCCAAGCTGTTGATTTTCTCGTTCATCTTTGATTTCTCTCTACTCATTCGTGAGAGTTGATCTGTCAAGGATGTAACTTGTACAGTGAGCTCGCGTGTAGACCCTTTCAATCTGGCTGCTTCTTCAGAAAGGTTAACTTTGACGGACTCGTATTCTTTCACTTGTTTTTCAAAGTAACCGATTGTCTTCTCTCTATTGTTCAGGGTAGATTGTACTTGCGAGAGCTCTCTCTTCAAAATTGCCTCACTCTTCCGTAGTTGGACTAGCTCAGTCAGTTTTTGTTCTGTCTCGCTGTTTTGCTCTGCAAGTTTTGATTTCTCTGACTGGATAGCCTTGAGATCCTTCTCCAATGTTGACTTCACTCTAGTGAGAGAGTTCACCTCAACGAGATGCTTCTTGTTCTCATCTCTTGCGATTGTCAATGATTTTTCAAGATCAGTCATCGTTGATGTCAGTTGCTTCATCTGCGCATCTTTTTCCTCCACGTTTTTCTTCAAAGTTTCCAGCTCTTGGTCCTTCTCAGTAGCACTCGCAGTACTCTCCTTCAAAGAATCCAGTTCACTGGTCAAAGTCTCAATCTTGTCCATAAGTGTCTTTTTCTCCTCCTGCCACACGGTTTCAAGTTTCACATGTTCTGTTTTGTCTTTTTCATAATCCGTCATGGCCCGTTCATGCTGATTCCTCAACACTTCAAGCTCAAGTTTGTGCTCCTTTGAAAGTCTTTCACCATCTTGCGATGATACTTGAGCCTCATTATGTGACTTCTCCAACAGTCCATACTTTTCCCTTAATAACTTGAGCTCATCTCGTGTTGCGACGAGATCGTTACCAACATCCTTTAGCATATCCCTCAGGCTTGTGATTTCCTCCGCCTTGGCTCTCAGTTCGGATGATTTCGAGGACTGCAGCTCGTTGAATGATTGCTGAAGCTTTGTGTGAGCTTCTTCCAGTTCATGCGAGCCATTCATTTGATCCGATGGAAGTTGCTCTGATGACTTGATTGGTTGTTCGTTGGTGACACTCTTCTTCTTGTTCTTCTTCTTGCTGTTCTTCTTAATTGTTGCTGTGGTCGGTGGCTGAGCCGATGTCGATGATGTATCCTGCTGTTCCTTAATGTTGGCCTCGTGTTCGATGAATTCTTTCTCGAGTGTCTTAATTTTGAGATGCAATTCGCCCACTTCCTCAGTCTTGGTGTCAACAATTATTTGAAGATTTGCAAGTTCCTGCTTGTGTGTGTATGCAGTGTTCTTCATGTCCCGTTCTAAAATCTTGGAGTTGCCTACAGCTTGGGCCTTGAGTGTGGAGATCTCATTCTTGGCAGAATCTAGCTCAAGCTTAGTGGCTTGCAATTTCTCGAGCACACCATTGGACGCTTCCGCAGTTGACGACTCATTGGCCTTCCTGATCAACTCCAGCTCAGATTTCAGCTCAGATGATTTATCCTTGAATTTTCCCCTCTCAGCAACAGCTACACTCAGTGCATCCTCTGTTTGCTTCACATTGGTGGAAAGTTCCTCAATCTCGTTTTGGAGTTTCCTCGTCTCCTTCTCAGATTCGGTAAGAGCAGACTTGAGAGTACTGACCTCAGTTGTGAGTGCCGTCATTTGACCTTGTAGTTCTTCATCCTTCGTTACTTGCTCCGATTGCAGCTGTGGATCAGTAGTTTTGACTGCTTGATTGGAACCAGTCTTCTCGAGCTGCATCTCCAGATCGGTAACCTTGGCCTTGAGCTCCTTCACCCTATCCTCTTTCGATGTGTCCTTTGCCATCTTGCGCATTTCATCGTTCAGCATGGAGTTCTTCAACGTCAATGAGTTGAGGTATTCAGCCAATTGCTCGCCTTCTTGGATCGAGGAGCATGGAGTGTTCTCCTGGAGAACTTTCTCAAATTTAGCCACCTGCTCGGCTCCAGCCTTGAGCTGTTTATACGCATCTAGCAGCAGTGGATACTTCTCTTCGTACCTGGCGAACTTGCGCAACTTGGCCTTGACATCGGCCGGCAGTTCTGTGTTGGCGTCCACTTCGCCCGCGTCATCATCGTTGTTGTTAACATCCACGTCAGCTTCTTCGAGCCGCCTTCCTCGCGGGGATTCCTCCATGTTCCTCGCAAGCTCATCGCTCAGGTTCTTCCCGAGTTGCGATATCCGCGACAGCATTGCGACACGGTGGATCTGGCGGTGCGGTGTTTGAGCGGATGTGGGAAAGCTGCTCGGCTCTGGGCTTTTCCGGGCGTTGTGATTAACACATCAACAGATTGGAATGGGGCGGCCAGACCACTTGCCGGGATTCAAGGAGCAGG